>JBAMJV010002636.1:0-88314 GCA_037951105.1 Echinarachnius parma | reverse complement strand
TATATAAAACCCTAACACTAACCCTTACCCTAACCCTAATGAACAAGCAATAGCATGTATACATATTGCATGCATGCAGAGATATGGTGCGATGCGGTGGCCGTGGCTAGAGTGCGAGCACGCGCGAAACGATACCAACTATCGCATGGGCTATGCGATAAATCGCATACTACCATAATAACGTACGCGTATTGATTGAGCGGTCGTGCAAACAAAGTCGCGCGCGCGAACCAGTAAATAGCCGTGGTTCCGTAGGTCGTAGTAATTAATTGCATTGTTCTCAAATTACAGAAACATATCAGACCCCATGAGAGTATGATTGGTATTCAATTATAGTACCAAAACAACTAAGGATTGGTTTTATCATGCCCGGCGGTACCCTTTAACACTGGTCAGAGTCCAAATAGTTACATAGGACCAAAACAAATTATAATAGCGTTTTTATTGTATGATTAGTCTATGACAACCTGTAGGCCTACAACAAAATTGTATGTGCAGATGTCTGTAGTGTAGCTAGACAGGCAAGATGAAGGTCGAAGGTCAAAGGTCAATTAGCGTGACTGTCTTCATTATTTATAAATTAGTTATAGAATTATACCACACAATTTTTCCAAATGCCCACTTTGGACTCTGACCACTGTTAGTGTTAGCAAAATGGTAATGGTTCATATAATTATAATGTTGCTAGGATAGGCCGGCTAGCCAATAAATAATGTCTCCAAGTCTTTAAAACACATCTGACAGACACTGTGTCAATGACAATGACAATGTCAATGTCATACTCATATTATAATTCTATTGACAATTGTACAATTAATTTTGAATAAGGTACTTACCAGAGTCCAGATGAGCGCAGCTATAGGAGTAGACCAAAGATGCAGAATGAAAGCTTGAACCCCCCTCTCTGCAGCAAATAATCAACAAATTGCAATTTGGACACGACTTCAAAACAGAATTGATCTGGTGAATGCAAGATTGCATGCATCATGTATGTATGCGGCGCGCGTATAACGCGTTAACGTATAACGATCAGCAACAGCGCATGTATGCAATCTCTATATCGCAGGCGGAATATGGCATGCAATATCCGTTGCCATGCCAGAGCCTCTTTCAGGAACTATTTTGAGTTTTTATATTTCATTTCGAGATTTCAAACAACTTATTTTAAAAATCGAAAACATTTAGAATGATCTGCAGTGAGAACGAATGACACGTGGAATTTTTTCAGCCCGAGGCATGCAAAACCCTAACAGTTTTTGAATATCAAAGGATTTCCTTACTCAAATTATAATATAGATTAGTTCCTATCGTTTTTTAAGAATAAAAACACTTTTTGGTAGCATTAATGGTTCATTTTGACCTGCACGGTATGTGCATCCCATTTCATTCAACACACCCTCAATTTCAAATCAGTTTCATAAGGGCCAACACTTTAGACTAAAATTAAAATAATGTCTCAGCTTCTATTTTCTCGACAGAGGGGGGAAATTCCTCTTTGGAAGGTGCTCAATACTGGAATCATGCCAAATGTTATGATGAAGTTGTCCTTGAAATGGCTCATTACATTTATTATTTAGTAAAAGCAAAAAATATACAGTGGACTTTATTGAATGCATGACATGTTTCCATCGCTTAAAGAAAACCGCTTCTGACGGCCTGACAAGCGGTATGATATTTCAGGTCTCAAGCCTCTGCCCAGTAGAATTTTATCACTGTTGACACCATTCTTATCACTAGCGGCCTTAGCCTTTAACAAGGCTTCGTGTCTCAAGCAAGCAAAGGCTGCGCTGCATGCAAGATCAGGAACGACTGAACGCCTGATGGAGGCTATCTGGCAAATGATGCATTCACGTGCGATCCCCTCGCCTTTACGCATCTAGTGGCTTGTAGAATTTGTAGAAGTATGTTAAATGATGAGTTAAGAACATACAAAAGTATTCTACTTACAATTCATAAGAGGTCACGGCGCTGGCTGGACGTTTCCGATCAGCGCTGTGGGTCCAGGCACATATATAAAGTTCGTGTCACAAAAAGATAATTTACACAGTTCCACGAATAGTCAAGGTGGCATGTTACCACAAAGTTTATAAGAGTTATATATTCGCGTGAGCGAAAGTAAAAAGACACATATATATATATCCAGGTTGCACACACAACAAAAGGAGTTTTGTGCGAGGTAGAAGAAATAAAGATATATATACAAGAAATGTTCACGAGTGTTCGCGTATATACGAAAAGGGTAGAACAGAACTAAATGTTAACTTGTACGATTTATACTTCCTTTGATTAAAAAGGTATCGGACAGTATAGTTGAATATAGTTCCGAAGTGAAATCCCAAAAGCAAGAAAAGTGTTATTTCTGCTGGAGAGTAGGAGTGGAGTATGTCCGAGTGACTCGGTGGTGTTGGAGAAAGTGATGAGGATAAAATGGGGGATGAGAAGATGCCCCAAAATCTTGACCAGTCCACGTGGTGGTGAATTAATCCTGATTGGTCAGAACAATGCCGGAAAATTATGCATGCAGGAAATATGCCCGATGAGTGGTCAGTTTTCCTGCTGCCATTGCATAATAACGGCGTGGGTCAAGAAATACTTATTCCATGAAATTGCCGAGTCGGCGGAACGGCGATTTCCGGACTCATTAATACGAAAACAAGGGTTTGTTTATACAGATGCTAATACCACATGTGTGGGGGTTTGTTCGAGAGTGTAATCTAAGATAACAGTTGTTCGCTTGTTGCGACTCTGAACAATGAGCCGCTACATGTAACCCCCTCCTAGATCGCAAGTGATAAAACAAGGTGTTGAACGACGCGATCGAAAGAGAAGGACAAAACGATGTAGCGATGTAAAACAACAAATAAAATTGTAACAAATCTCGAAAAACGAGAGCGAAATAAAACGTTCATCCAGCATTGAACACGAGGTACTGCACATATCGAGCAGGCCAATGCACACGGCGACCCGATCTCGTCTTCCGTACCTCCGGTGCAGGCCGCGATGGAGGAGAACGCGTGGGAGACGAGCTGGAAGGGGGCGTGGCAGGGGGTGTGGCAGGGGGCGCGGTAGACGCCTCTGGCGTGACTGGATGCGCGGTGGCAGGTGTCCGAGGCGCGGTGTCGAGCTGTAGTTCGAGGTACGCCGGTTTTAGACGATCGATGCTGACTGTGTCGTGTTTCCCGTGGCGGTCGACCATGAAAAACTTGTCAGTGCGACGAATCACCGGATAAGGGCCTTTGTAGGGAGGTTGGAGTGGTTTTCTCACCGTGTCGTCCCGTATGAACACGTGTGAGGTTGAGTGGAGATCTGCGTTCACATAAGACGGCTTGTGTTGTGCACGCGTGCTGTGTGGACGCATGTCGCACATGAATTTGCGAAGGCGATGGACGTAATCGCTGAGGTCGAGGTCGTTTATCGTACCGGATGGGGCAACGAACTCGCCAGGTAGGCCAAGTGTAGTTCCATACACCAGCTCGGCAGTGGAGCAAGCAAGGTCAGCCTTAACAGCAGTGCGAATGCCGAGGAGAACGAGTGGGAGATGTTCCGTCCATCGCGGACCACCGTGCGCTTTCAGAGATGCTTTAAGCTGGCGATGCAATCATTCGACCAGGCCGTTAGCAGCAGGGTGGTAGGCCGTAGTGCGCAGGCGATTAGTTCCTAGCAGTGTTGCTAGGTGACGGAAGAGATGGGACTCGAATTGGCGACCTCTATCAGTGGTGATAGTAGACGGGGTACCAAACCGAGCGACCCAATTTGTGACGAACACGCGAGCGACGGTCTCCGCTGAAATGTCCGAAATGGGGAATGCCTCCGGCCATCGTGTGTAGCGATCCACGCATGTCAGGAGATAAGAGAAACCGTCCGATGGCGGGAGCGGACCGACGATGTCGATGTGTACGTGGTCGAACCGGGCGTCGGGCGACGAAAACGTGCCGAGCGGTGCTTTGTTGTGGCGATGCACCTTACATTGCTGGCACTGAATGCACGTCTTAGTTCACAAACGAACGTCCCGGTTGATCCCAGTCCACACGAACCTGTCTGTGATGAGTTTTTGCGTGGCACGAACTCCTGGATGAGACAGATTGTGCAGGGAATGAAATACTGACCTGCGGAACGAGGCAGGTATGTATGGGCGAGGAGTGCCGGTGGACATGTCGCTTAATATCGTGCGATCCGATGAGGGAATAGGCACGGGAACGAGCTGAAGCGAGGTGTCGTTGAGGTGCGCGATTTCGACATCGTCCTCCTGGGCGATGGCGATGGCGGCGAAGTCGATTACCGTGTCATGTGACTCGAGGCCATTGATGTGCGCGCGCGAGAGGGCGTCGGCGGCAAGGTTGTCTTTGCCCGAGATATGCCGTAAGTCCGATGTGAACTGGGAGATCAGGTCCAAATGCCTGACTTCGCGTGGCGAATATTTGTCCGGCTGGGCATTGAGCGCGTGGGTGAGCGGCTTGTGATCGGTGTAGACGCAAAATGAACGTCCTTCGAGTAGATGGCGGAAGTGTTTGATGCAGAGATATACGGCCAGCAGCTCTCTGCCAAACGTGCTGTAACGGGTCTCCGCTGGCTGCAATCGCTTGGAAAAGAACGCGAGTGGCTGCCATACCTCGTCCACACATTGCTGCAACACCCCACCGACACCTGTGTCCGAAGCATCAGTGAGGAGGCAAAGGGGTGCATCGTGCTTGGGGTGGACGAGCATGGTCGCGTCGGATAATGCCTGCTTTACCGCATCGAATGCACGCAGGGCGGTGTCCGCGAGCGTGATGGGCTGATTCTTTTTCTTCGCGTTCTTTAACATGTCGGTTAAAGGCTGCATAGCATCAGCACACCGCGGGATGAATCTGCGGTAGAAATTCACGAGTCCCAAGAATTCCCGCAACTTTCAAAGCAAAGTCGGCGGGGGTAGATCAAGGATGGCCTTGACCTTGTCCGGGAGAGGAGCGATGCCGGCGTGGTCGACGGCGTGGCCGAGGAAGTGGAGCGACGGGACGCCGAGTTCGCATTTGGCCGGGTTGATAATGACCCCGTAGTCAGCGAACCGCGCGAACAAGGTGCGAAGATGTTCTTCGTGTTCATCAGGCGAATCGCTGGCGACGAGGACATCATCCACGTATGCGTAGGCGAATGGTAATCCACGGAGGACTTCGTCCATAAACCTTTGGAAAGTTTGTGCCGCGTTTCGTAGCCCAAATGGCATGCGTACGTATTCAAACAATCCAAAGGGGGTGGTGATGGCCGTTTTGTGGACGTCGGATGGGTGCACGGGGATCTGGTGGTATGCCTTGACAAGGTCGATCTTTGAAAATATTGATTTACCTTCCAAACCGGCTGCGAAGTCTTGAAGATGTGGCACAGGGTAGCGATCAGGAATCGTCGACTTATTGAGCGCGCGATAATCCCCACATGGTCGCCAGTCCCCTGGGGTTTTCTTCGGCACCATGTGAAGTGGCGACGACCAGTTGCTCTTCGACGGGCGTACGATGCCGAGCTCTAAGATGTGATCGAATTCCGATTTGGCGATGGAAAAACGATCAGGAGCTAGACGACGTGGTCGTGCAGCGGCTGGTGGTCCACGAGTCTCGATGTGATGAGTGACTGAATGCTTGACGCTTGATTCGGAGTACACGGGCTGTGTAATGCTCGGATGATTACGAATCAAGTCGTCGAACCGTGATCCAGTCGACTGCATCATTCTCAGACTCGTGGGTGGCGAAGAAGAATGCGCGATGACGCCATTGACAGCGAGGTTGGTCGTGGTGTCAATTAGCTTGCGGTGCTTGACGTCCACAAGAAGACCGAAGTTGGTAAGAAAATCAGCGCCAATGATGGGTGTGGCGATGTCCGCGATGATGAAAACCCATCGGCACGTGCGGCGAAGGCCGAGATCAAGTGTGATCGATCGCTCACCATAGGTCGAAATCTGCGACTGATTAACCGCTTGCAGCTTGAACTGGGACGACGGGGAACGCCTATCTGTTGGGGATGGGGGAATGACGCTGACTTCCGCGCCGGTGTCGACGAGGAATCGAAGTCCCGAAATCCTGTCCATAACATAAAATAGGCGACTAGGAGTAGATGGACCAGTGGAGCTTGTCGCGATTAGCTGCTGGCCTGTCCGTTTCCCTGGGCGGTGTTGCTGTCGGCGGACGGCGTGGAGGGCGGTGCGGTGTACGAGCACGGGGACTCGCATTTGTGTGCGTTGGCACCGTAACGGCGATGATACCAGCACTCGCCTTGCTGCTGGGAGGGTGATCGTCGGCTTGGGGTGCCGCGCGAATCGGAGCGCTGCCGTCTGTCTTTGTAGCGCTGATCTCCGCTACGACCACGGTCCATGAGTCGCGAGGACAGGGCCTGAACCTGGGTCGTGAGGTGTGAGATCTGCGCTTGTAGTCGCTGGATATCCCCGGGCGGAGCGGGCGGAGCGGTCGCTGGTGCCGAAGAGAACGCGGCGAGGGTGCTGACGGCGTGCGAGCTAGTCTCCATTATTTTGTCCGCGAGGTCGGCGAGCTGGGGGATGTCCATCGCGTCGCGCGTTGAGGCCAGGATGAGCTGCGCGTTTTGAGGCAGCCGCTGTAGGAACAATTGTTTCAGGACATTTTCCTGCAAGGTGCTGGATCCCATCAGCTGCTGCATGCAACGTAGGAGCTGCGATCGCCGAGCTCCTCCGACGTCAGGAGCTGTTGTATACGTCTTTGTTCCGACGATGACGTGCGCTTGATCAGCTCGCTTTTCAGCGCGTCGTATCTGTCTTGGGTGGGAGGAGAGATCAGTATATCCCGGATCTCCTGTGCGTATTCTGGCTGTAGCGAGGACACCACATAAGCAAATTTCCTGGCTTGAGAATGAATGTTCATAGTGTCGAACGTCGCCTCGATTTGTACGAACCACAACGTTGGGTCGTGTGGCCAAAACGGTGGCAGTTTTATGTTGACCGCCGACATGGACGATGAGGTCGAACGCGCGACGTCGGCATCCGGCTGCTTGACGTCGGCGGCGGGGGTGGATTGTGTATCCTGTTCCGGCATGATTATGACGAGGAGAAATTCCAATCACGCGTATGAAATGAAGTAAAAGTAAAACTATCCGTGATGATATATCCGTAAAAGAGAGAACCGTGTCCAAATAAATGTAGATACTTAAACAAAGTTCGGGGTCACCAATGTAGAATTTGTAGAAGTATGTTAAATGATGAGTTAAGAACATACAAAAGTATTCTACTTACAATTCATAAGAGGTCACGGCGCTGGCTGGACGTTTCCGATCGGCGCTGTGGGTCCAGGCATATAAAGTTTGTGTCACAAAAAGATAATTTACACAGTTCCACGAATAGTCAAGGTGGCACGTTACCACAAAGTTTATAAGAGTTATATATTCGCGTGAGCGAAAGTAAAAAGACACATATATATATATCCAGGTTGCACGCACAACAAAAGGAGTTTTGTGCGAGGTAGAAGAAATAAAGATATATATACAAGAAATGTTCACGAGTGTTCGCGTATATACGAAAAGGGTAGAACAGAACTAAATGTTAACTTGTACGATTTATACTTCCTTTGATTAAAAAGGTATCGGACAGTATAGTTGAATATAGTTCCGAAGTGAAATCCCAAAAGCAAGAAAAGTGTTATTTCTGCTGGAGAGTAGGAGTGGAGTATGTCCGAGTGACTCGGTGGTGTTGGAGAAAGTGATGAGGATAAAATGGGGGATGAGAAGATGCCCCAAAATCTTGACCAGTCCACGTGGTGGTTAATTAATCCTGATTGGTCAGAACAATGCCGGAAAATTATGCATGCAGGAAATATGCCCGATGAGTGGTCAGTTTTCCCGCTGCCATTGCATAATAACGGCGTGGGTCAAGAAATACTTATTCCATGAAATTGCCGAGTCGGCGGAACGGTGATTTCCGGACTCATTAATACGAAAACAAGGGTTTGTTTATACAGATGCTAATACCACATGTGTGGGGGTTTGTTCGAGAGTGTAATCTAAGATAACAGTTGTTCGCTTGTTGCGACTCTGAACAATGAGCCGCTACAGGCTCATGAATATGCATAAGCTTGATTTAATGAATCATGCATAGTTTTGTGATATTTACTGCATTGAGCCCACGTCTTTCGTTACAGTCACACGTCTCTATGCCTCTCCCATTTAAATATGAACTACGTGTACGTCCGCATACTCGCACGGTACATAGCCATTGTATACACAAACACATCCCTGTGTAGGCTGTGTGTGTATATGTGTTTCTGTGTGTGACCTCGGGACGTGTGCGTGTGTGTGTGTTGCATTGCATCTGACCTTTGTATCGCTTCAGCGTGTAGCGTCGCTTCACTGTACGTGTGTTTGTGTGGTATAGTTTGTGTCTTGCGTTAAAGAATGATGCATAATGCATGATACATGATAACACGGCTTCCTGATTGGGTTCTACTCGTAGGTTAGAGAGTTTCAATACTTAACAAAAGAAGTTCATCGGAGAGCAATCCATTTGCGAAAAGACTATCTCGGCAAGAGAGTGTGCATTGTAGTCGCGCTGTCCAGTCGTTCCGTGCATTCAACTCAGCTCAGACGAGACAGGCTTGTCAAAAGACTATAGGGCAATTCCAAGCAATCATTGACATAACCACTGATTTTTCAAATTCGTTGTACCATAACAAATTTGGTATCAAATGAAAGCTAAAAGATTGAACTTTCCAAAAATGTATTTTGTTTTTGAAAAAAAAAATTGTAAACTATTATTTTATTGTTAATATATAGCATAAATTAATTTTCAGTTATTTTCACAAAACATTCAATTGATAGGATCATTGCTTCAATTTTTCAGATAAATATCAATTTCGTCATTTTCGCTCTTTGTTCCGCTTCAGTGACTGTCTCATTTACAATCATTAATATGTCACGGCGTTACACTAAAAACATATATTTTTAATATTTCTGGAAAAATATGAATGGGAATGAAATAATTTTTTGTTTTCTCTGTATTAGCCCATAGGGCTATAATATGCATGCTGAATAGCAGCATTATCTTTTACCACTTATTAATATAATCAATATCAATTTGGTCACGGCGTTACGTTTTGTGTAACGCCGTGACGCTACCTACTGGATTTCCATTGACATAACACAGTAGACATAATCAAATAGTGTAAGATATTTTTTGTAGGTATGCTTGGGCATTGCTCATGCTATAATTATATGAATAGGGTCAGTTGATAATGTTTCCATCTCAAAGTTAACCGAGTCATGTATGTGTATGAGTTGCATGTCCGTCTGTCTGTATGTGCATCTGTACATCAGTGTTCTTTTTTTTGCAATATCTCAAGAATCGTTGGATGGATTTCGTTCAAACTTACGGATTAGGTACGGATTATTGGATATGATTTTGGTCCATGAGGTCAAAGGTCAAAGGTCACATAGCTAACAAATATGCAAAAATTATATTATTATCAAGATAGTTGGAGAATCCTTGAAGGATAACATGATAATAATACTGGTATGCGTCCAGTGAAGTATATGACCTGGTTAGGGAATGGGGTCATGGGAGGTCATAGGTCAACAGGTCAAAATATTGTTGTTGTTTTTTGTTCTCACAATTAAGTTCCAGAATCAATGTTAGAAAGAGTACTGTAGGTAAAAGACAATTTTCTGAAACTGTTTGGGGCACAGGTCAAAGGTCACTCGGATAATTACCAATTCAAAAACAAACATTTACTAACTCTGAAATCATGTTACATGAAACAAATCACTTGCAAATATGCACTGTGCAGACCAAAAATTAAACATTTGTATGTTATTTTGAGAAACAAGGTCAAAGGTCAGATGTCAAAGGTCTCATATATCATTGTTAAATTTAAGTATGTATTTTGGTTTTAATATTTGATGGTTCCATTAACTAACTTCTGAAATAGATAAGAATTTCAATTATGTCCTAAAAGATTTTTTGAACAATAGAGGGCGCTGTGCTGCAAATTTGTGTCATGCGGATGATCATTTAATAGCATCTTGTTATATCACCCATTCATCTAGTTCTTTATTGATTCTGGATCACTACATTAAAATTATATCATATTATTCATCTCTTTAATATCTCCCATATATATAACATGTACAATTCAGAGGTCACAGCGTTACAGTCACGGCGTTACAGTGCATAGATACATTTATGATATCATATTTACTATGAGCATTGGATTTTTTCTACATTTGTATTTGGATGTTCTAGCTTGATGTCTAGTACAAAGAATCAATGTGACAAAAGTGCAAAATGTTCCTGTAGTTCACAGAGTTTACTTAGTTTCTTAGCATGTAAGAAACCCATGTCTTTTTGCCGTCACGGCGTTACGGCAGATATTGATATTCATAATTAATAATTTATTGGGAATTTTGGTTTTCTTGCCTATTGTAAATTATTGGTAGGATAGTGGTTACAGATGCATATCAAAAGTTGGTTCTAGATATTTAGATTTTATGAGTTATTTGGACTTTCATTGTGAGAAACACCCTCTGACCGTCACGGTGTTTGCTTGGAATTGCCCTATAGCGGCCTCGGCGATAATGTCTAGCAGATGGTGTCTCAATCAGGACGTCGTGCTGCTAGTCTTGATACACAGACACTACAGATGAGTTTGGGTTATGATGTGTACAGTACCAATTTTGTTCGCTTTACCCTATTGTCAAATGGTAGGAAGGAGCAGAGAGGAGAGAGGATGAACCGCATTTACTATAGGAGAGGGTAGTTATGGTAGAATTTTTTTAATTTTTTTTTATGAATTATGTAGTTATCATGAATGTTGTACATAGGCCTAAAGATAGATTAAAGGGATATTTGAGTATTGGTCAAACTTAACTTTAGTAACCAAAACCTGCACCATTATGGTACAAACTAATGCCCCTGTGACACTTCTCCGACTTCATGATTCGGCATGGTTTCCGACTTGACCGAAACCATGCGGGAAGGAAGCGTGACACTTGACCGAAACCAGTCGGGAGGATGCGGAAAGGCGGAACGAAATCTTGAAAATGTTCAAGATTTGCTTCCGACTAGTTCACGACTAAATTTGTCGGGAACAGTGCCGAAACAATACCGAAACTATGCCGAAACTAGCCGTGACAATGCCGATCATCGGCATTGTGGCCCGCCTGGTTCACGACAAGGTTCCGCACAGTTTCCGACAAGATTCCGCACAGTTTCGGAATGGTTTCGGCATGGTTCCCGACTAGTTTACGTACTCGCAGTACTTGATCAAGAACGAAGACATGTTTAAATGAAACAAATATTTTAGGGCGCTCTAAATCCTTGTTTTCTTAAAGGTAATCACAACTCATGTGTTATATTTGAAAAAAGGCACATATTTAAAAGACAGAATAAACAATTTGATCAAAACCGGATCAGAAACAGCGGAAATATTCATAAATATATGCGATTAATAAGAATAATTGTTTAGGACCAACTTTTATTTAATGACATGTATTTATAAATCCTATGCATTGCTGAAAAAACACGGTGGACTTGAGTTGCTGAGTGCTGTGAGTTAGTGAATATCACTTTGCATTTTTGCTCATTACTCGGCCATTTGGCATCCATTTGACTTGAAATTTTCACACAATACCCTGTGGACATAATAGATAACAACAATATACATTATATCAACCAATCATCACTTTTTGCACATGTCAACAAAGTTACTAGATCCCTTTAACGGTTATGTGACTATTAACCCCGGGCGATTACCCCCCCCCCCCCCCCCCCACCCACAAAAAAAAGCAGCAAACAAACAAACAAACAAACGAACAACCAAAACAAGCAAAAAAAAAAAAAAAATAACCCGAGGTATTCTTCTTCTCGGTCTCGGCCTCGGCCTCGGAAATGTTTATCGACGAAATAACAACCCCCCCCCCCCCCCCCTTCAAATCCTGGGTACGTTATAAAATGGGCGTCGATTTGTAATTGATATATACTGTTCACGGGAATGGGGTAATCTATTCATTTATCCCCCACTGAACAATAGGTATTAATGGACACGGCATCAATAAAAGGTGGTCATAATTCATCTGGAGATCATATGAAATGATGTGCCCATTTATATACCTGCATGGTCATTTATGTGAATGATTGCTACACTGTGACCGATCAACGGTGACCAGTTGAAAGAAGTATCGTAGAACAATGACCAAAACGACGAATGCGGAAAGGTGGCGTAAACATGACGGGACAATGCGTAAAGAGTGCCGAAATGTGTCGGAAATGTGTCGGAAACATGACGTGACGATACGGGCCACGCATCCGTCCCGCATGGTTTCGGTCAAGTCGGAAACCATGCCGAATCATGAAGTCGGATAAGTGTCACAGGGGCATAATAGTTATGACTCCACCATGCTCGAAAAGTATACACAATTACAAACGACAAAATAAAACCCCTGTTATCATTCAAAAAGAGCCGTTACAACTCAAGAGTCAACTTAACTCTAGATACGGGACGGAAAATAAATATTGTTTGTGCACGCTAATTGTGCTTAAAATTATACATATGATACGGTACTTACCACCGATTCATTCTCCACTATGTGATCCAACTATCGGTTGGATTAAAATTATGATTTTTCCCTCCATTCCGCTAAAAATCAGTGATTTATGCGCCTCCTCGACTTCTCTCCGTGTGTTAGCGCAACTCCGATGCGAGCATTTGAATGGGAATTGTTATTATTTCCAATGTTTTTTTTTAATGATCTTTCACATAGAATTGAAATCAACCAAATCGGTTACAATTAATTTGGGGGGGGCACTTCGGAAAATACCAATACTCAACGCTCCCTTTAATGACATGTTGAATTTAAAGATTTTGAGATGAAATAACTTTGCCATCATTCATTATGTGGAAGATAATTGTACAGGATTCTCTTTTTTGTGCGATTTTCGCAATGCATAATACAGCCTTATTCTTCTGCAAATATACTGCAAACTAGCGGCACCTGCTGGGTTTTTAATCAGGGAAAATCCATCACGATTTTAAGAACACAACGACCTATACAAATTATTTAAAACTGCCCGGTACCCAAATGGTTAAAATACGAAAGAGACACGGTGTTCTAGACTTCTCGTTCGACCCCACCTCTATACCCGCTCTTTTGCACATGTCATTGCGATTCATCCTTTCAGCGAACACTATAAACCCATTATTCCATGTATAAACCCAACCCATCGGAACCCCCATCGGAATGTATTTTTTGGCTATTTTTCTGAAGAAAATAGGGAAAAAATAGATTTTTAGGCTATTTTTTGGCTATTTTTAAACTATTTTTTAAGGAGAAAAATAGCCTAAAAATAGATGTTATGGCTATTTTTTCAGACATATCTTGAAAAACTATTTTTTGGCTATTTTTCTTGAAACTATATTTTGAAATTGTCTTTCAATGTTCATTCAAAGTAACACACTATAATTACACTTTGCTACGTTTGTGTCATTAATTATTTAAGCTATTTGAATGAGGAAAAACATAGACCTAGATCATGCACATGTTTGCATTTTTTATTAAGCTGTTTGACTTGAATAACGGACGAATTAGCCCCAAATAGCCAACAAATAGTTAAATTGATTTAATCAAAATTTGATGAGTATAATAGTTTTTCCGAATATAGAGCTAGCTAGTTTCAACAAATAAGCCAGTGATAATTGGAAAGGAAATCAAAATAATATCCCTTAACCATTCAGTGCACATGCATATAAGCAGAAGAGTGTATTTTACATTCCATCAAAAATTATATGAGCAAACACAAATTTGAATAGATGGGACTGCCCCAGCCATGTGGTCTGATTTCACTAGTAGCAATTCTCTGGTAATTTGATAGTTAGTGTTGATTAGGGAAGTAAATATCAGTAAATTAGTAATGAACAATAGTTAGTGATGCATGCATGCAATGAATATTATTAAAAAGCACCATTTTCTCACCCAAAACTGCAAAATTATCACCAAAAATGAGGATTAACAGCTAGTTCGCATGCATTCCCTCAAAACAAAATGGCTGTGAATATTGCATGATGGGATATCACTTGACAGAAACTAACCAATGAGAAATTTAATGGCCATGGTTTTTTTGTCTTTCTGTATTTCAATTTGTACACATGATACAGTCAAACCTGCCTATAGTGGCCACCAAATTAATTCCCGGCCAGCAGAGGACAAACAGTGTAGTGGAACCTGTCTATAGAGGTCACCTGTCTACAGTGGCCACTTTTCTTGTCTCCCTGGGTGGCCACTATACACAGGTTTGACTGTATATTATGATGTACAAATGTTGCAGCTGTCTGTGTGTGCATGCATGACCGGGTCGTAAGTATGTGTGTGTGTGTGTGTGTGTGCACTTGTAAGGACCGGCAAACGGGGATACACACGGGTTTACACACCGGCAAACAGGGATATGTCAGAAACCGGGGATATCCCAGTTTTCCGAACAGCCTCTATAGTGCTTTAGGGATCGTCTTAAGGGCTGTACTGTATGTTATTATGATTTTTGAAGGATATCCCTTATTTGCCCATTTTACATCTATGTAACCGATGGTGTGTATGTATGGACTGTTTGTGTATGTGAGTGTGTGTGTATGTGTAAACCGGCCAGCCCATTGGGCATATGTCCATGTTTACACACCGGCAAACCGGGGATAAGCCAAAAAAGCCGAAAAAAGCGGGCATATCCCCGTTTGAAGGTGTTATAAATTTTATCCCCGTTTGAAGACTCCTACAAGTATGTGTGTGTGTGTGTCATGGGCGTCGATACTTACGTAATACCCATTCAGCAGGGGGGGATGGATGAATGGATCATCCCCCCCTGATCAATGGGTATCAATGACAGATCGACGCCCGTGGTGTGTGTACGTGTGCGTGTGTGTGTGTGTGTGTGTGTGTGTGAGAGAGAGAGCACGCATACTGTGCATGCACGTTTGTGTATGTGTGCATGCATGTATGTGTATGTATGCTGTGTCTGTACATGTGTCCGTACGTGTACGCAAGTGTGTGTGTTTGTGTCTGTACGTCTGTATATGCATGTGTGCGTGCATGTATGTACGTGTGCCTGTGTGCATGTATGTATGTGCATATGTTTGTTTGTGTGTGTGTGTGACTGTGTGTACGTGAGTGTGTTTGTGTGTGTATGTGCGTATGTTTGTTTGTTTGTGTGCGTATGTGCGTGTTTTTTTGTATGTGTGTTTGTGTACATTGTTTTAATTACAAAGGGGAAAATAGGAAATAAATAGTTGATTGTTCTAAGTGAAAAAAATAGCCAAAAAATAGTTGATGTGAATTCAGAGTGAAAAAAATAGCCCAAAAATAGTTGATGTGGAATTCAGAGTGAAAAAAATAGCCAAAAAATAGTTGATGTGGAATTCAGAGTGAAAAAAATAGCCGAAAAATTGTTGATGTGATTTTAAAGTTTGAAAAATAGTGAAAAAATAGCCTATTTTTTACTATTTTTTTTAAATATTAAAAAAAATAGCCTTTTTTTTTACTATTTAAAAAAAAAATAGTAAACAAATATACCATGCACTGAGAGCCTCTAGTTGAAATTATGGATTCCGAGGTGACAGGAAAAGCACTATGTTCTGAGGGTCGTAGACCCGAAGAACATAGTGCTTTTTCTGTCACCGAGGAATCCATAATTTCACTAGTGGCTCGAAATAGTGCATGATATATTTGTTTTATATCCTTCGCATAATCATAATCATCGCAAAAAATAAATGATTTCAATTAAATAAAAGAAAAATATAAAGAAAAACAAAGCATTGATCATGGAACCATCACTGCACTGACTATGTTCTGTTTGTGACACTGACCCCCTTTGCGCAATAGTCTTAGCGCAGAGCGCGTATTGCGCTATCTTTCCATTCATGGTTCCGCGCCTTAACAACTAATGCGCACCCAAATGTAAAACGTGCGCATCAAAGTGAATAATTAACCTGCTTTACATTACTACACACGTGTAATTGTATGGAGAAACTAGTTATTCGTACATTACACATACAGCTAGTGTAGTGCACACCGCGGCCAATTTTCTAATGACGAATTAGTGTCACGACCACAGAAGGACAACGATGCACAATGTGCACCATTGTCGTAATTTTTAAATTCGAATATCGCTACGTTATACATGAAATGCATCTCTAGAATATTCTTTGGAACTTATTGATATTCACGGGTGAAAATATGCTGTATTTCTTTTAAAATAACTCTTTGAGAAATCTCGTCGAGCAACTTTCGCAAGCTAAAACAAGACCTCTGCTCGCGGGGAAGTTTTATAACACGCATCTCTATGGGCTCAATATGATCACCCGGCATCTATGACGTCATTCATGGAATAGCATTTACTATTCCATGAATGACGTCATGCATAGCACATTTTTCCTCCATGGGCATTACTATGTTTGGTCACATGACGCTATGTAGACCAATCACTGAACAGGATTTCATTCATGTAGGATATAATAAAAAATAGGCTATTTTTATACTATTTTTTGAAAAAATAGTCAAAAAATCATCCATTTAGTGGAAAAATAGCCAAAAAATAGCGGAAAAATAGCCCAAAAATAGTCCAAAATTAGGTTTTCAATGGGTTCAAAATGACCAGGGTATTCGTATGGGGAACTCAAATTGGCAATGCACTCTGATTTAGTGGTTTAGTGGACACTACAGGCAGGATAGCTGCTACAGACCACTTAAATAGACATGGTGTCTGTATGTTTATAGGTCATGTGTTAATACTTAGCCATGTCATCAAATAATGACTTTCGCTACTACACAGGCAGGATATATTGAGTCAATATAAGGTTTCACCTGATCACAGATTTTTGTCAGTCATACCACACAACGAATAAGAATGAAGAGGTCTACAAACCTAGACTAGTGGCCATGCAGTTTACTGCGTGTAACCAGAGAAGATTCTATTATATTAAAGGGATCTAGTAACTTTGTTGACATGATGAATGGTTGATGCAATGTATATTGTTGTTATCTCATATGTCCACATGGTATTGTGTGAAAATTTCAAGTCAAATGGACATTGTATGGCCAAGTAATGAGCGAAAATGCAAAGTGATATTCAGTAACTCACTGTACTCACTTTGTACACGGAAGAAAACCTCGCCCGGAGTTTTTCTTATCTGAATACTTCAATCATACATATCTTTGTAACGAAAGGGAAATTTGAAAAACCGAAACCTGTCCAACAAGCTATAAGGGAACAACTAGAATTAAAATTTTATTTTGAGGATTTGGACAATGTTACTAAGTCCCTTTCATACGGTAAGCTTCGACCCCTCGAATCATGTCCCACTCGAGATAGCCTCACCCCGAGGATTCGGCGACTCCCCGACTGTCGTGATCGAAGGATATACGTTTTGCGGAGGACAATGAGGCATTCCCGAGTCGCTCCCGCCCCGTGGTCGTCGTCCAGATCGAAGAAAAGGGAAAGTCAGCAATGTCAATTGCCCGTTTAAGACGCCGAGCATTGACTAACGATTTACCGCCGCAACTTTGTTCGACGAATATAAAACGGAGATGATAAAGCAAGATATATATTGAGAAACCTCACTAAATTTTACACGTTGCGAAACTACCCAGGCGAAACTACCCAGGTTTTGATAAATATCAATATTTATATTACGCGGATGGTATGGTAATGATCGCTATTGCCGATTGGCATCGTGTGTGTAAGTGCATCGACGACTTCAATTTAGCTGCGGTTATACAACGCGCAATGGCTGTACAGCCGTGTATACAGGTCACGCAGTCATCGAATTACCCCACCGAACCGTAGTTTATTTGCATAGCTCACTGACCTGCTGACCATCGTCTCTGGTCACTATCTCATTCGCCTTACACTGTTAAAACAAGTATTAAAAAACTACGGGTTAAAAAATTGTGGATTAAAAAACACTCAACGGTGGTTATAAATGTATTGTTGATTACAATTTACTTTTAATCTTGCGTTGGTTAAAAACAGTGTTGATGAAATCTGTTCCTTTTAATCATTGTTGGTTATGTCCAAGTCGTTGGCAAACGTTGTAACCAAGCATTGATTAAAAACAAAATTCCCACAGAATGATCGCCCCCTCCCGGTTAAAGTTTAATCCATGTTGATTAAAGTACTGGTCACGTGACCCAACGGAACGAAGCGCGCATCGCGAACATAATTTGTACGCTAAATTGTTTGCGATCGCGCACGACACACACAATACACGGCTTTGCATGATATGCATGCATTGTACAAGTACTTGTACAGTACATACGTGCATATTATGCGTGGAACAAAATGGAGGGTGTTGCGAAGACACTCAGGAAATTGGAGTTTGGAGCTCTTATCCCCGTGTTTGCAGGTAAGAAATTATTGTAATTTTATTGTCGTCAATTCTAGGATTGTAAGGAAGAAGTGAAATAAGGTTCTTGCTCAAATCAAACACGATTTGTGTCCCGTAGGCTGTAGCTCAACCAGTAACGGATCACGGGCGGATCATCTACCCGAATTGCATGCATGTGAATCAACATGCTTTAACATTTAAGGATCTGCTTGAAAAAGCAGAAATCTAGTGCCTAGATTGTGCCTGCACGAAAGCCTGCATCTTATAGGCTATAATAGCCACTATCTTGAGGCGATTTATGCAGTATTAACAAGACAAGACATAAAAACATGGTTAACCAACATTGGTTAAAACTGTCATCAACACCCAACGTATAAGTGGATTGTTGGTTACAGTTTTAACCATTGTCGGTTACTTTTGTTTTGATCGACACGATGTTGGTTAAAGTTACGTGGGTTGTTGATTACAGTTTTGACCACATGCATGCAATTTTGGTAGGTGATCCGTTACTGGTTGAGCTACAAATCGTTTTTAATTTGAGCAAGAACCTATTAGGTTATTGCTCAAATTAAAATAAGTTATTTCACTTCTTCCTTACAATCTTAGAATTGATGATAATAAAATTAAAATAATGTCTTACCTGCAAACACAGGGATAAGACCTCCTAACCCCCATTACCTCAGCGTCTTCGCAACACCCTCCATTACTGTAACCATCATCGTGTCAATCAAAACATAATTAACAAACATTGGTTAAAACTGTAACCCACACTCCATGAAAGTTTAACCAACATCGTGGAATCAAAACAGAATTAACCTACAATGGTTAAAACTATAACCAACGACCTATGTAAGTTTAACCAACATCATGCGAGTCAGCCCTGAACAAAACATAAATAACCAACGCATGGTTAAAGTTTTAATCAACATATTGTTAAAGTTTAATCAACACCACTGTAACCAACATTGAGCAAATAGTTTTAACCAATAAACCATTACAATTTTTAATCAACCACAGTTTAAACTTTAATCAACAGGCTGTTGATTAAAGTTTAACCCACTATTGAGCGATTCATATAGTAATCTGTGGTTGATTAACATTTTAACCAACATGATTAAAAATTGTAATACTTGTTCTAACAGTGTACCCTACACGATACTATAATTGCGCCAGCTTGTGGTAAGATGTATTAAGTCAGCCACGAAGCTATACCATGCAGTACCAGAGGCGACGCCGAGGGGGTGGGGGGGGGGGGGGTGGGGGGAGGTTGGGGTAGGAGTTGAATGGACGGGGGAGGTATCTGCTCATTTATTATGCAATGCATGTATCTATAGAGGACTACGATTCCCTTCAAAGGAATATATCATCGGGTTTCACAAGAATAATATGAACAAATGTATACGCGGGAGAACTTAGTTTGGATATAAATTGTTTAGGGGACACGACGGGTTATGTGTCATGCAGGCAATTGGAGACACAGGGGGGGGGCAGCGGCGAAGCTAGCAAGAACACGAACATAGTGTACTGTATCTAATTTGATACAAGCGGAACAAATTATCGGGGGTGGGGGGTAGAAAGGATGGTGGAAGTATCTGCTTATGTAGTATGCAAATGAAACTTAGTTTATGATATGAAACATGTAGGGGACACGACGGGTTATTTGTCATAAAGGCAATTGGAGCCGCAGGGGGAGGGGGGGGGGGGTGGCGAAGCTACTTTATTAGCAAGAACACGAACATATATTATTGTATCTATTTTAATACAAGAGGAACAAATTATGGATCATATTATGAAATATGGGGGATAACTGAATAACTTTGCAGGGATACTAAACCATCATGATTTTGATATACATTGGCCGGATGTATCGTTGGACGTGGCCCTGACGGGTTGTGGAGTGGGATTGAGTCGCCCGTGTCTATTTTGTCTTACTATTTAAATGATGACTGTGGGATATTTAGTAAAGATTTAAAGTGTCGTTATGTCATCATCGTCTTTCTCTTACAAAAACCCGCGGATTTCCGTGGGTACAGCTAGTATCTCTATAATACCACTAGGCCTCGGGGGGGGGGGGGGGGGGGCAGTTAACAAGGCATGGGATTGTTGACGGAAGTGATAAAAGTGCCCCAGTTGATTTCCACAGTGGTGGAGATCAGACTAGCTGGGGATTTACCTAATGGTCAGTAAGCAGATCCGGCATTCCAGGGGCAGGGTATCTGAATGAGTTTGCAAGTCTCTGACCTTTATATTTTGAGTCATAAGTGTCAGGGAAATGTAGTAAATTATGGCGGGTTGCTAACGGTTTAATGTGGGTTGGCTTAATAATCACCCTTGAGACGGGTCGGGCCGAGTCGGTGTTTTGCCTCTCGGGTTACAACACTAACGCTATATATATAGATTGCGAAGTTTCAACCATCTATAGGTAAATTAATGTCACAATTTAAAATGGCATGTTCGGGCAAAATCAATTTAGGGGAAACTAAATTTCTAGCCAAAAACATGGCGTTATTATGGTCTACGTGAAATTCTCATATGATTATGGTTACAAACACATAGACACGGGAGAAGATCTCGGAGGTGGGGATATATATATACCTCTACTTCTTGGTGCGGGGAACAGCGTGTACCAACACCCCCAGTTCCCCCAAACCTATTTACTTACAAAGTTTCATTTTTGTTAATGCATCATAGCAATAAAATTGATAATACTGATAATAAAAATTATAGTAACAATAATAACCCTCTCCCTTGCTTCACCCCCCTCCATCCCACTTCTCAAAAATGATATACGGGGCTCCACACTCACATTTTTTTTTACTGGCCCTATCGGGCCAGTAGAATCTTCAATTTTCAAATTTTCCTGGCCCGAAAATAATTTTACTGGCCCGAAAAAACAAAGAAATACATTAAAACATTTACTTCTTAAACAATTGTTCTAGTACATTTGTGTTATAATGAACTTATTGTGGAAGCCTACTGTTCTTTCTCTCTTCCTTTATGTTTATGGTTTTGTGTATGTTGACTTTATGTACGTCATGAACTCAGAACATTTATCTAAATTTGCTTCTTTGGGAGGTAAATGAAATATACTTGAAATAAAATTAAACAAAGTACTATGATCTGTGTCTATGTCTGTTTATTTCTTCATACAAATAAAAAAAAAATACACATAGAAAATTCTAATTCCCTTTCCCAAAGAGTCCTACAATCTACATGTCCAATCATTCATGAAGGCACTTCTTTACAACTTAATTCAAGTCTGTTACATAATTGTGAACTGTCTGTTTTTGTATATTTCCTGTTTACTTTTTACCATTTTGACATTTTAAATTTTGATATTTTGACAAGAAGACAATTATGAAGGGAGATTAAATAGAAAGTCAAAATCTAAAAGGAATCAACATCATTATTAGAAAAGAAAGTGCCAACAAGGAAAAGCAAGCAAAGATTGGTTTAGAGAAAGACAATACAATAGCCAGAAAAGTCTTTAGAACGTTGATGATAAATTCTATCTTGAGCTACTCCCAAATCTACGATGAGAACAAAAATAAATTCACTTGAATGATATGATCATGATGATGGAAAGTAAAAATCTCAAGAGGAATTAACATCATAATGAGATCAGACAGCAAGCAATACACAGCGACAAAGACAACAAAATAACCAGAAACAAACAAATTGTTAGAAGTTTGATGAAATCTACGCTGAGAAAAAGAGCAAGACAATATCATGAATATGGATTGAAATCTGCTAATAAAAATAAATTCACATGCTAATCAAAGCTAAACAAATAGAGGGAAATAAAAGGATGTTATTGCAAAGTAAGGTGTGATAGGAATGAGTTTGGATGATGAAATCAAAACTGGATAAGTGATTTCAATCAAAGTTCAAACTCGAATTCAATCACCATGCACAGACACAGTGCAATGGCACTTGGAGTGGCAGTGCAGCTGCATTGGCAGTGCACACCGCTAGGCCGCTCGCCGGCCAGAACTCTTGCATAGAAACTTGCCAGCAAGAGCCTTGTTCCGTGGATTTAATTTGCCGAAAATTTTCAGAATCGCGATGTGAAATGTCACAAAAAGACATTATGAAATGAAAACATACCTATGAAATATAAGCTTGATATATTTGGTATGGATATATATCATTTTAGTGTCCATTCCTTTCCCCCTAAATGTGATTTTTTCGATCCTTTCCTTAGTCCCTTTTTCAATCTGCCAGCTGGTCAAAGCTAGCTACCGTGCAGTTGCCCTATTCCGCCGGCCGGACAGATTTTTTAAAGCCTTATTTCTCGCGATATTGATTTTCGAACTCCAAAATGACTGTACACATGGAAGAAGCAAACTATTGTCATTTATTATTCAAGTCTATTATAGAATGATGTTGATTAATTCAAAATCTGAGCCCGATTTTGTTCCGAAAATCGAGGCGGCGAATTAACCTCAGTACTTTGTCAAAGTATCGCCTCGTCGCAGTCGGCTACGCTAGTCTATCAAAACAGGTCTAGAACGAACAAAATATAAAAATATATCATCGCAAATGTTGTTCAAATTGTACTCACGGTACTTGATATGTGATATTTTCCGTCATGTTCATCCACAAACACGCGATTGTTCCATAAAAAAACGATTTTAGGAAGGCTTCCGAAGCAAGCAAAATATTTTGTTACGGAAATAAACACAAAGTTGCAACGCAGCCAAAACTAAGTCTCGGTTTAGATGGCCGTTTTATCAAATATATCCAATGTGTTAGCAAATCCTCCAGTCAACTTGAATATTGAAAACTTCTCCGTAATTTGATATGAACCATTCACTGAAAATTTGAATCAAATACTAATTTTGGCCATAAAACAAATTGAAAACCTCAACGAACGAGCGTCGCCCGAAATGTTGCACAAATCCAAATGTATTCCCACTGGTACGTGCAGTAAAAGAATTATCACTCGGTTCACAACATGGCCACACAAGTGACGCCAATCAACTCCGTTTGTATTGAGTCGAATGAGGCCAGGACGCATCTATATTATTCAAATTGTTGGTCAAGATCGCGCGATTACTATGCGCGATACAAAATGATGAAAATAATCACCAATCAGCTTGGAGGATATCGCGTATATAAGCGCGTAAGTAGCCCCCTGACGCGTGTAATTGCGCAATAACAAAGGCCAGCGCGCGCAGGGGAATTTTCCTTTCTCTCTGTATGTGTATAATGTATTACACATGTTATAGCTATTAGCACTAGTACGCGACCGTATGCATTATGCATTCTGGGGCGCGCAGACTACCGATATACTTATGGAGTTAAGCCAGTGCAGAAAGACCTATTAAGTAGTAAGTTTCGATTGTGTTTAGATGTATTTAAAATTATATTTAGATGATGTCATCTGTAGAACTAGACGTAGCAAATTATACAGATTGATACGGTATAGTTGTCATTGCCATAGTCATAACTTATTTAGAACAATTTCATTTCGCCCGAAAGTTGTAATTTATACCTTTCCTTGATCAATTTTACGTGCAATGTCTATGGGCAGTGGGATTATGCAGCGACTTTTTTAACATTGCATTTTGTTTGGGTTTGTTCCGCCGCCCTTTTTTCTCCGTATTAACACACTCACCAGTCGGGCGAATAGTTGGAACTGAATAAGTAACTTTTAAACTTCACATTTTCCAAGTGGCTTTAAAATCCGCACGGGTTATTACGCACGATAGCAAAACATCGAAAGCTTGTTTTGCAGTTTCTGCCCCGTCGCCCCAAACGTAAAGTTCTCCTTGTTGTCCTGCGCAATGTAGACCATTTTCGGTAGCGCAGTGCGCAGTAGGATCGTCTTTACGATACGGACCAAACACACAGTTTGAAAGCTAATGTTCTCAAGTTTTATGTGTGCGATTCTCGTGTGTTCTTTGCGAGTATTTTTTGAGAAGGAGTAGTTTGAAGGACGCAAGGTTGAAAATTGTCATCGTAATCGCGGTGGCGATTTTATGCGGTCGTACGGTAGCTAGCTGTGTGTTGATCATGAAAGGTTTTCGCTCGATCATAGGTGTTAATGTTAGGCACACCCTCCCTCTATTATACGTGCTGCAAAGACTCCCAGAAGAGGTGTGTGTTTGCTAAAACTAACAGCATGGTGTTTTTGAAGTAGATAATTGAAGAGAGAGTGGGAGAGAGTGTTTTGATATGCGCTCCCGATCCGGACTTTTTGTATTTATGTTTTCCCCGATTTTGGTAGCGGTAAAAACATGTGCGATGTTATACAAAACATGAATTACGAGTGTAGCTGAACAGAAATATTTAGCAGGCCGATCGGGCCAGTCAGATGACTTATTTTTAGAATATGCTGGCCCGGCAGCTGTTTTTACTGGCCCCGGGCCATCGGGCCACCGTGAGTGTCGAGCCTTGCGGCAATAGCATGCGCAGTGTGCCAGTCGATAACGCACTGTGTTCAACTGCAGGCGTATTGGATCGCAGAGAGCGTAGCAAGAGCGTAGCGAAAGCGTAGAGCAAACAGGTCTCATTGTTCTTAGCTATTGTTCAAAATACACGGAGCGTGCACAGTGTATAGCTCGGAAAGCGTGGCGAAAGCGTACTGAGAGCATACTAAGAACATAGTAAGAGAGCGAACGAGCTACCATTGTGTCATTAATCGCTCGATTTGTCGGCGCTTCCCCTGCGCTTTGTTCAAAAAAATTTTTTTCTTTCTAAGTACGAGAACGCAGGAGAAGTGTAGCTCCGGTGTGACGCTGCCATTATGGTGGCGTCACACCGACCTACGCTTCTACTGCTTTCTAGACAATAGCTGATCACAATCACTGGAATGTATTTGCAAAATGTCTTTTGTTCAATGTGGATCTGAATGGGAAGATTATCTCAAATGTGTCAATAGATATCCTTCCATGAATGCACAGACAATAGCTCGCTGAACAAAAGATTAGGTCGCTAGAGTTCTGCGTTTGCTTTCGACATGTCCAAAACAAGCGTAGCTCTTCCACGACCTCACATCTGCTCAACTTTTGTTCAGGGAGTCATTGTATGTCCATGCATGAGAGGCTATCCTTTCACCCATGTGCGATAATCCTCCCATTCATTCGTCATTTAATACTCGTTCGTACAATTCTTCGCCTCCCACTGCCAAATTTATGAATGGGGATTAGGAGCGCAGTACAAGCATAGAGGTGTGACGGGGGTATTAGTCACAGACATAACAGGTATTGTTTGCATGCGCGCGCACACAATATATGATGCGTGCGGCGCGTGATGTTAGCAACCGTAATGACCAAGCGTGAGTCACAGGTAGCTAGCCGCCTAGGGTGCGGGCGCCAGAGTATGGGTACACGTTTGAACTAGCGCCAAAAACAATCTGGCCACGGGAGGATCTACTACACAGCCCACAAAGAGTTAAAGTTGCAATATGGCAAGCCAAGTGATTAACTAATTCCAGCAGAAGACTGTTAAGACCCCAACCCTAACCCTAGGTCCCACAACTAAATATAATTTCTCTTAGAGTAGGATTATTTTCAAACATGTCCTTACTTAATTCCAGTCAGTGACTTGTTCAGGCTGGTCTTCCCGACACGCTCTTGGCCAACGAGCATGAGTCGTGTGCAGTATACCTCCTCCTTCCCCTCCTGTGTGGCCTCTACATAATCCTTAGCAGTTCCTCTTGTGTGAACCTCAAGTGGGGCCATGGAAGATTGGTAACCCGCAGGGTTAGACAGAAAATCATCATCTTCATTGCTGTCATCACCTGTAGATGAAAGCCATTTCAAATAAGTTGGTTAACTCCTAATGTGCCAAGCATGCATTTTTGCGAGTTACAATGCACACAAATGCCATAGAGCATTAAAATCCCTGGCACGTTAAAAAAATATATTTTTACTGTCTATTCTTTTCTCTTTTTACCATTAAAACATTAAAACTAGATGACTGTGTGTTAGAAATATTTGTAGGTCCTGGAAAAAAATACCTAAACATTTTTCAAGGAACACAAATTTTATCTGTGATCTAGGTACCTTTTATTTTATAGAACAACTTCAAACACACACTTTGAACTTCTGTTTCATTCTAGAAATGTATATATTTAAACAAACGCGAAATAAGGGATAGCTTTCTTGGCCTGTGGTTAGGCTATGGTGCAGGTATCCTCACCACCCCACCTCCCCCCCCCCCCTATCTATGCTTATTAAGCTACGCCTACTATTATTCTTCCTTCCCAATCATTTATGATTATTCCCTGCAATTATTAATATATATATATATATAATAAAGAAATACATATTATGCTTCCAAACCAGTCTCACCAACACACGCCACTGATCTTAGATAGTACGATGCCGCATGTATCATCCAAATTGTTATGAGATTTGAATTCCCTATCCCCAACATTTGTTAATCTATGTAGTATATTACTAGCCTATTACTACTCAATTACCCCGACCATATAGTTTCAACATTTGCAACTAGGTCCAAGATACTGTTTGCTGTGTTATGGCATAAATTGAAAATGAAATTGTCCTAATTATCTAAGACGTATGTTGAATCTTACCTAATTCTTTGCCCAAGATAATATCATAGTCATATCCTAATTTTGCAAGTGCTGCACTCAACTCCGGCAATTGTTTTTCTGGTTTAGTCCTTCCACGCCAGTAGTGCAACAGGTTCCTTGTTCCAATATTTCTGTAACCATTATCATGTTGATTCTGCAGGAGATATCTCTTGCTATTCGATGGACGCAATTGAAGTATATTTTGGATGTTTACTGCATCTTCCAAAGTAAGTATTTCAGCAATCCGCTTCAAAACAGCATCTGTGACAAATATTCAATGAGAGTAAAACGGGAAATAAATTTCTCAATATATTGGATAGTAGGGTACATAAATGACGTTGATGTTTCTACAAATTTGTGCTGATCCCTTGTTGCAAAGTAAATATCAATACATTATTACACATACAGGCCAGTTTTTCGATTCAATAAATCATGTATTTTGTTTCCGTCTTGGGTTTGTCAGTCATAGCGCTCAATATTGTTATGATATTACCATCCTAACGTGTATTATGCAGCTCTACAAATGCGTATTTGCGAGTGCAATATCAGACGATATTGCTACTCCTCCATAGACCTGTACGTTGAGCTCCATGGAGGTGATATTCAATCCAGCGCGGGAGTGCGCAAATTCATACGCGCGTTTATTAATGACGTATGAATGGCTTTGCGCGTGTCTAATTGTGACGTATGAATACGTTTACGCACCTCTGCTACAGTACGCGCAAATGGCCCTTCATGGGTTGAAAATGTTTAATCAATAATTTGAGATTCAATACATTGGCCTTCTTCACTGAACAAGGCGGAGTAGGATATATGTTTTTGTTTATTTATGCTTTGCTCTGGATAGTATGTATAATAATAATAATATTGACTGGCTTGTTCTTTCGTGATATATCAGAAATATTGCATTCGCTAGGATCATATTGCACTCGTCTTCGACTCGTGCAATATGATCCTAGCGAATGAAATATTTCTGATATACCACTCAAGGCCAGTCAATATTATATAATTGGTGTCCACCACCACTTTTCAATGAAAATGTGAGGTAACATATAGACTTATAAATTACACTTTCATTATTGTCTATTTCACTGCAAATAAGTACCACTTTTTTCTACTTTGAAGTCTGCTACACCCAGAAATATAACGAATGTATGGCTCCTTATCATACCTACATGTATCATACTTCCAGGATATAATTTAAGTGATCCATTAACTTTATATTTTCGCCCGAAAGTAATGTTTGAGACTTCAATCATATACCAATTTTATTGTTAGATTCTTAAGAATGATGTGTTAGAATTTCATAGAAGAAGAATAAAGTTTACCTAGTGAAATGAATGTGTTTTTAACCATTTTCAGATGCATTTGCAAGGTCAATGCTGTAAGAAAACCTAACCAATGTATGTATTTTCTTCTGAGATTTGTTTTGTTTGTTTTACTTTTTACAGAGAATAAAGTTCTTTCATATTACAAAAATGTAGCTTTCTCCCTCATTCACTTAACCCTAAAAAGACTGGGCTATTTTGAACCTTTAAAAAATGGGGGGGGGGGGGGGGGGGGCTAAAAGGGCCCCCCCCCCATAAGATCTCGGCAACCGAAACTCCGATCGACTCAAAATTTGGCATCGCGATTGATGTCCATAAGGTGTACAATATTGCGTAGTTAAAAAAATAATAATAATTCGAATATGCTAATCAGAGCTAATTAATTATGCAAACATTTTATTTTATTTTTTTTCTCGGCAATTGAAACTCCGATCGACTCAAAATTTGGCATGGTGATAGATGTCCATGAGCTTTACAATATTGCATAGTTTATTTATTTTTTTAAATTATAATATGCTAATTAGAGCTAATTAATTATGCAAAAATTGTATTTTTTGTATTTTTTGCATTTTTCTTTATATTTGGTGATTCTTTTCAAACAAAATTGTGTTCCTAGTGCAGTATACATGCTAAGATTATAAAAAATTGACCCAATCTCTGGTAAACAACAGGATAATAATGAAAATTTATTTTGTTTTTATCCTATTCTTTGTATTTCTTTGTATTATTCTCTATATATTGTATTGTTTTATGCAAATGAGAAATAATACAATAAGTATTTTCACCATGCCAAAGTGGAATACTAACATTACTTGTGAAAAGATGGGTGTAAAACTGCAACATAAAAGGTGCATGTAAAAACTGCGTGTGTTATATACATGGAAGAATTAGAAGAAAGAAAAAAAAAAAAAAAAAAAAAAAAAAAAAAAAAAAAAAAAAAAAAAATCGAATTTTCTGTGACATGCGATCGCAAAATGATACGTAACACATGGATCGTTGACCCGGTGTGCGCAAATTTGATATCAAAAGTTGCGCAAGACTCTAAGGAAAAAAGTCATGAAGTGGAACCGTAAAATATTTAAGCGTTGCGAAGTAATCGCGAAAAACGTGGAGAGGGGGCTAAATCAGCCCCCCCCCAGTCTTTTTAGGGTTAATCTGTAAGGGGCAGTTGAAAATGGCAGATTTTATAATGACATCGTTTCAGAATTGTGCATTGGTTGCCAGGCAAGGCCATATCTCAGCAACCATTTGACCTTGGTGCAAAATATTTCAGAATTTTCCCTGGAACATTTGGTGGGAATCTTGGCAAAATTGAATGGGGTTGGGTGAACAACCAGACTGAAAAGTTTCACTGAAAATTGGGTGGTTTTAGGTAGATTGAACTGTAAGACATTCTTGAAAGTTAAAAACCATGATACAAAGTTGTTGCACAAAATCGTTAATAACTTTGCACTGGATTATCATTTCAACTTGATTTTTAAATTATAAAGAGCAAATTTATGTGCTATGATGTCGAAATCTTCTTTTTCCCCTAGGACCAATAACTGCAAAACGTAATAATCAACAAGTGGTAGGTTTTGATTATTAAGATAGCCAGTCACAAATGTAATGGTTGTAGGCTTACTGTTGCACATCGTTGATCACAGCAAACAGATTTGTTGGCATTTGCAGGTTAATAGAAAGAGGAATCAGGCAGGAAAAATATAAGTTCTGGATACTATGCAGCTTGCAAGCAGGAAAGGTTTTTCTCCATACAACACTATAATGTAACTATATGTGTGGACAATACCTGAAACTCCTCCTACGGTACCGGCTTCAGATTTCATTTCCTTGACCTGGTCCGCCATCACTTTTCTCGAAAACTTGTTCAGCAGACCATGAAGACCGAATGCGCCTGCAGAAATGTTGATATTGAAATTAAACTCAGTTCATTCATCATGACATTTTTCCCAAAAGGGATATTGGAGACTATAAAGAATCAATAACATTGAACAATTTTTCTGAAAATTCTGATTTCTGAATGATGTTTGAAACTTTGATAGAGCTCTGAACATAATAAAGGAACAGTGCTGTTTACCTAGTGAAACAAGTAAAAACTAAAACATCGATGTAAGATTTGATCACAGGAATATTGCCCAATGATATCTTTAAAATGTAAAAGCGATCCAAAACGCTTTTGAAAAATCTAAAGTTCTAAACCCATTTAATTCTTCTGTTACCATCAGACACCAAACAACAAGTTCAATAAGGTACAACAACTACAAGAGAAATGTGGAAGGTCAAATTGATTTTGGTGGAATTTGACACTGTAAATCTAATGTCATCAAAGCTAGCTATGAGCAGTGCTGGTGTGCACCATGACTTATCATTTTGAAAATGAAATTTTGTACAATCAATCATAAAATCAGCTTCAATCTAGGTATGCATTTGTTGACTTTAGATAGGCTGTTCTTTTCTCTCTGTTTGTAAAATGTTGTAGTTCAAATTGTGTCCCTTAGAATGTACCACTGTGTGCAGTAAATGGTCCTATCAGGACCATTTACAATACATTGTAGATGTGGTGTGCACCAGCACGGCGCCAGCTGATTAGCTTACATCAAAGACTAATTTAAATTTAAAACACAAAACAGTGAACTAGTTGCTGCAACTCATTTTGATATAAATTCCTATTCTTATAATATTTATGTGGTTTAAAATCTATGAAATACACAATCATGATTAAACCAAAATTACTAAATACTTAAAATCAATTTGAATCCAGTAAATATAAATATTGCAACTGAATTCAAGACAATATTTATAGTATGAATTTTCAATACATCATTTTGACAAGAAATAATATACTGATTTGTATAATGATTCTAATACCAGTTTATTCAGAATATTCTTTAGTATAATAAACATGTTTTGGTTTTAAGATCACTCAATTCTAATTATTTATTTCGGCCCGTTTTAAAGATTTTTGAAACCCTTCCATTTTTATTGACAAAAAAAAAAGGGCATCGAAGTTCGCGCACCAGTTTCCCATTAATTTGTACGCTGTTTAAAAGGGCATTGTAGCTGTCTTCATTGTAATTGTTGAGGCATTTTCAAGCACGCACAAAATAAAGAGGGTTTTAAGTTTGCGCATTTACATGATTTATAACGTATTGTATGCATATAACTAATGGTGTGGAGCTGTATCAAGCTGGCAAGTTAGCTGGGCGAAACTAACTGCGCCAACTTGAATGCCGCACCAACTTAGATGCCCTGACCATACAATTGAATTATGGAGCACAATCAATGTCATGACAATGTCAATGTCCAATCCAATGACGTATTCAAAATTACAATAATCAAGAAGAATCTGCATGAATCTTGTGGAAGTTGAGGATTTGATGGAGGCAGTTTAACCTGAAGAAGAATGTAATGATGAGTCTAAAATTGTTCAAAACACAAACAAAATGTGTAATTCCTATCAAGTATCATGAGTATCAGTTGTGGTGTGGCTGTGCTACAATAAATTTGTGTGTATGGTCTAGTATAAATGAGACTTGTCATTGACATAATGCCGGCCACATCTACAAATGGTCCTGATAGGATGATGCCGGCATGGAATACCAGTACGGTATGCATGCTAACTGCGCTGCTAGCCCACTCTTAAGTCTAACACCTATGTCATAGGCAGGCTGCAGTAAATAAGTTTGTGAGACTGGCCTAAATCATAAAAACATTTCTAGCTAAAATCTCACCAATTAATCAAACTTAACATGATGGGAGGTTAGAATTGAATATAATTTCAAACTTACATGAGCCTTCCAATGTCAGAGGCACTTTAAATTCCAGTTTTGTCTTTTGAAACATCTCATCTAATGCATGAGTATGAGTATGACTTGATGCACCAATCCTTGCTTTGACTTTTGAGCTTAATTCTGACTGTGCTGCATTCAACCACAAGTTTAGAACAGTTGTTTACATTTTTAATGTTATGCTTGTCTGCCAGCCATTATTATCAAAAACAAAAGGCTGAAGGAATTATTTAACTTTAAGAGATTAGTGTCTGAATGACCTAACTGACAATGGGGTCTCCAACTGTGAATCAGATGCAGATTCAGCATACACAAACTTTCTAGTCAATAGCCTTTTAGTTTTATAGTACATTCCAGTCAAAAGAAGTCAAAGCAAATGTGATTGTGACTTCTCTCTTTGAAACCAGCATTGTCTGAACTAGACAGAAGATTGAAAAGACACTAGTCTATATGTCAAAGGCATGTCGAGCTGTCTTATTCGTAGGCAGCCATAAGCATTTAACATGAACATCAATGGTTAAGACATGATTTAACCCTAAAAAGGCCGGGCTATTTCAGGTCTTCAGCAGGCCGGGGGGGGGGGGGGGGCATTATGGCCCCCCCCCCCCCCCCCCCTAAGATCTCGGCCGCGGAGTGGCCGATCGCCGTGAAAAATTGCACGCATGATAAGTGAAGTGTATAGAATACAATGGTAATTTTAATTTTTTGAAACATTCATTAATTTGCATATTTATGGTAATTTATGCAAATAAGGTCATAAAATTCATATTTTTACCCATAAATCTTAAATATTCTTCATAATTAAACTCTGGTTTTCACTACATATATTCTTTAGAGCATTTAGAATAATAATACGACAACAAAATTTGGAAGAGCCAGGTTCTTCCTTATGTTTTCTATTGTTTTTATAATTTCTTATGTATTTCTTTGTTTTTTTTTACTTATTTTTTTGTATTTTATTTATTTTTTATTTTTTTATTTCTAACTATAATTCAACTATTTTGAACCCCAAAACAAGCATATAAAATGTAAACAAGACCAAATAACCAATGATATACCTCCTTTTACGAAAACTGATGTACACAAATCACGAAATTGAGCAATTTTCGGGCTGACATGCATAGACAAAAGGTCACGTGACTTCGTAACGGTAGGTCCGATTTTCAAATGTTTTGTTTTAAAATATGCGCAAGACCCCCCCAAAAAAAGTCACCAAGCAGCGGCGCGTCATCTTACCGCGTTTTGGAGCAATAAAACAAATTGCGGAGGGGGGGGGGGGCCATTATGCCCCCCCCCCCCCCCCCCCCCGGCCTTTTTAGGGTTAAATGTGTATGAAAAGACTAGTTTGAGGCTAGGAAGAAAGGGAACTCCCCTTATTAAAGGGACTTAGTAACATTGTCCAAATCTTCAAAATAAAATTTTAATTCTAGCGGTCCCCTCATACCTTGTTGTATTCGTTAAACAATAAAATCATGGGACAGGTTTTCGGTTTTTCAAATTTCCCTTTCGTTACAAAGATATACATGTACGATCGAAGTATTTAGATAAGAAAAACTCCCCCGGAGTTGTTCTTATCGTGTACAAAGTGAGTGCAGTGAGTTAGTGAATATCATTTCTGTATTCACTTTGCATTTTCGCTCATTACTTGGCCATGCAATGTCCATTTGACTTGAAATTTTCTCACAATACCCTGTGGACATATGAGATAACAAATGCATCAACCATTCATCACTTTTTACACATGTCAACAAAGTTACTAGGTCATTGAGGGCAGCTTTGAATTTGGTCTCTTTGCATGGTAAAGACTAAAGGAGTAAGGGGTTAATGCAGCATATATGTGACCTTACACTACAAAACGACCGTTATGTCGCTGTGGTAGTTTCTCTTTTATAAGCTAAAATAGCCAAATTTTGTTGAAAATACGAGATTTAGGATTTTGGTATTTCCTGAATAGTATATCTTAATCTAGCTTCTGTAACATTTTGAGCATCTGAAATCATGTTTTAATTTTTTAATCTAATAAATGTGATCTTATTACAGCGCTTTAATGGAAACTAATCTTTTAAATGGCCCGTTTCTCCCTTATTTGAAAAATGCTCCAGCCATATTCCAAATCTTTGGTGTTCATTTTGAGAGGGTTTGCTTAGTCCATATATGACGAATGATATACCATTTTAAAGGTAATGACTTCTAATTTAATGATTTATGAAAAGCAGCAAAATCAGTTTTCCCGACTTATTGGTCGTTTTGTGGTGTAAGGTCACATATTGCATTTAACCCAGGGATTGTAGGGGTGCTGCTAGTGCTACTGCTAGCCCAAATTTTCCAAAAACCTGTTCTGTCATGACTTGAAAATACTTTGTATGTTGATTGTTGTGCTAGTAAGTCATGGCATGGGCACGCTTTGTTAACAGTGTTAACCTGTGCATTGCCGATATAAATTATACTCACGAATTCACGTCATAACCTCGCCATCCCGATCAGAAAGACCAATTTTAAAACTGAAATGCAGAATTTTAACTGCTACCATTTGATGCCCGTTAAAACCAGTTAAAAAAACAGAACTTTGAATTTCCAACTGGTTTCAACTGGTTTCAACTGTTTTTTCGACCTGGGATCCAGATTTATAGATGTTAACGTTTCTATAGGCGTAGAAGGCGGGGCGCTGAGGGGGCTGCAGCCCATCCCCCCCTCCCCCCCCCCCCCCCCCCCCTTGGGATTTTTTAAAACGATAATTCGGGCAAAAAGCACCTCACATTCGGGCCAAAATGGGGCCAACCTGCTTTACAGTACAAACTAATAGTTATATAGCTCCACCATGCTCGAAAGGCTTACACAATTACAGACGACTAGGTAAAAACCCATCCCTATATAATATGTATCACATAGCACTGTTGCCAATGTCAGGCATATGTATGGTGAATTACAGTGTCTACCCTGGTCATTTTGAACCCATTGAAAACCTATTTTTTCACTATTTTTTGGCTATTTTTTGGCTATTTTTCCACTAAATGGATGATTTTTTTACTATTTTTTCAAAAAATAGGATAAAAATAGCCTATTTTTTTACTATTTTTTCAAAAAATAGTATAAAAATAGCCTATTTTTTACTATTTTTTTTTAAATAGTAAAAAAATAGCCTATTTTTTTACTATTTAAAAAAAATTGCAAAAAATAGGCTATTTTTTCACTATTTTTCAAACTTTAAAATCACATCAACAATTTTTTGGCTATTTTTTTCACTCTGAATTCCACATGAACTATTTTTTGGCTATTTTTTTCACTCTGAATTCCACATCAACTATTTTTTGGCTATTTTTTTCACTTTGAATTCCACATCAACTATTTTTTGGCTATTTTTTTCTCTCTGAATAAAACATCAACTATTTTTTGGCTATTTTTCGCACTTTGTTAGAACAATCAACTATTTATTTCCTATTTTCCCCTTTGTAATTAAAACAATGTACACAAACACACATACAAAAAAACACACACATAGGCACACAAACAAATAAACATACGCACATACACACATACAAACACACACACGTACACAGTCACACACACACATACAAACAAACATACGCACACACATACATGCACACAGACACACACACACAGGCACACATACATACATACAGACACAAACACACACTTGCGTACACGCACGGACACATAGGTACAGACACAGCATACATACATACATACATACATGCATGCACAAATACACAAACGTGCACGCACAGTATGCATGCTCTCTCTCTCTCACACACACACACACGCACGCACGCACGCACGCACGCACGCACGCACGCACGCACGCACGCACGCACGCACGCACGCACACACACACACACACACACACACATACTTACGACCCGGTCATGCATGCACACACAGACAGCTGCAACATTTGTACATCATAATATACAGTCAAACCTGTGTATAGTGGCCACCCAGGGAGACAAGAAAAGTGGCCACTGTAGACAGGTGACCTCTATAGACAGGTTCCACTACACTGTTTTTCCTAGCTGCTGGCCGGGAATTAATTTGGTGGCCACTATAGGCAGGTTTGACTGTATACTAGTTCAATGTGTACAAATTGAAATACAGAAAGACCAAAAAAACATGGCCATCTCTCATTGGTTAGTTTCTGTGAAGTGATATCCCATCATGCAATATTCACAGCCATTTTGTTTTGAGGGAATGCATGCCAACTAGCTGTTACTCCTCATTTTTGGTGATAATTTTGCAGTTTTGGGTGAGAAAATGGTGCTTTTTAATAATATTCATTGCATGCATGCATCACTAACTATTGTTCATTACTAATTTACTGACATTTATTTCCCTAATCAACACTAACTATCAAATTACCAGAGAATTGCTACTACTTTACTAGTGAAATCAAACCACATGGCTGGCAATGCAGTCCCATCTATTCAAATTTGTGTTTGCTCACATAATTTTTGATGGGAAAATACACTCTTCTGCTTATATGCATGTGCACTGAATGATTAAGGGATATTACTTTGATTTCCTTTCCAATTATCACTGGCTTATTTGTTGAAACTAGCTAGCTCTATATTCAGAAAAACAATTATACTCATCAAATTTTGATTAAATCAATTTAACTATTTGTTGGCTATTTGGGGCTTCGTCTGTTATTCAAGTCAAATAGCTTAATAAAAAATGCAAACATGCATGATCTAGGTCTATGTTTTTCCTCATTCAAATAGCTTAAATAATTCATGACACAAACGTAGCAAAGTGTAATTATAGTGTGTTACTTTGAATGAACATTGAAAGACAATTTCAAAATACAGTTTCAAGAAAAATAGCCAAAAAATCGTTTTTCAAGATTTGTCTGAAAAAATAGCCATAAAATCTATTTTTACGCTATTTTTCTCCTTCAAAAATAGTTTTAAAATAGCCAAAAAATAGCCTAAATATCTATTTTTTCCCTATTTTCTTCAGAAAAATAGCCAAAAAATACATTTTAGTTATATTGATTTCGCGTTCCAAATATCGATAGTAAAAATAGGTTTTTTTGCTATTTTTTCGTACTATTTTTAAACTATTTAAAAACTATTTTTATACTATTTTTTCGAATAAAAATAGCAAAAAAATAGGTTTTTGAGGACTATTTTTTGGCTATTTTTTGGCTATTTTTTGGCTATTTTTTTTCAAGCAGGGTAGTTGATTGATAATTTTTTAACGCTTGGAACTTCAAAGCTTTCCCAACACGTCATATATCATCTTTTTTGATAAATAGCGCCCTCATTGTTGAGTAGGGCGCCCTCTCTAAGCCATGCAATACAAATTTCAAAATCAAATCTGCACCCGAGTCCTGACCACAGCATTTTATCATTCATACAATTAGTAACAAAACATAATACATTTTTACATACACATATTGTAGCATATATACATTTATCTTTCTGGGAAAAAAACGTTTGTCTTCATATGATGTTTGATGGCGTTTTTATCGCCAAAATTGTGCGTCGATGTCACATACGAAATATGAAATATGATATGACTGTCTAGACTAGTCTATAGTTAGGTTTTATACAATTTTCAGTAAGATATGTCATGTATTGGTTATATAATATTGAACGTATAGTATTATATTCGTGCATTTTCAAATCATTTTTATGTAGAGCGCCCTCATTGTAATAATTTTTAGAGATAAAAGGTACAATTTTCTGGTGTACGCAAAGGCACAACAGGTCAACACCAACAAAATCTTCCACGACCACGACTTCGACTTCGATCAATTCGAGTGGGAATAAAAAAAAATAATTGTGAATGGTAGTCTGCAGATAGAAAATAGTTATCAATAATCACACTCCCAGTCAATTATTTGGTTTTTTTATAGTGATATTATGGGGAAGTTACTGAGCAAAACACAAAATGATAACAAAAATGTTGGCGAAACTTCCAGCTTCGATCAACACTCTACGGGAATCCCCGACATCGAGCGCCTGGCCGGTCGGCCTGGCATCAACTTAGCTTACCGTCTAGCGCTCTAGCGGCCTAGCTAGATGTACGAGAATCCCACGAAAATATCGTATTATTCGTACAATTTTATTTCTGTGTCCGTGTGTGTTTGGTGTTGACGTTTGATATCAATGTAGTAATCATCAGTTACCAAAAAATATCTCGATAAATGCCGATTCTAGGTTGATAAATGGCTCCTCGTCCTCCGCACTGACCTCAGCTCAGTGGTCCTCCCCGTTGAAACACTCATTCTTGGTTCCGAGAACGTACTGAAAATACCACTGACCTCTTAGTAGAGGTCAGTGGAAAATACCGCATGACAATAGCGACCACTGTGACACATGCGAGTAGCGCATCGCACGTAGCGCGCACATCACTTATATACACGTATTTATCACTCATACATACACGTATTGATACGCGCTTCTGGGCCGATTCACGTAACTAAAAAAAAGATTAAAAAACAAGGGTGGTATTCTGTAAGTTCATCCTAGAGTTGCTCTTAGGAGTTGCTCTTAAGATCAACTCTAAGAGCTCCCTAAGATGTGCCTAAGTGGTATTCTGTAAGTTGCTCTTAGGACGATCTTAGCATGAATAATGAATAATTAATTAGCTCATAAATATTCATGAGCCACGCCCATTAATAACCATTCGACCAATCATCGTCTTTGTTTTCATTGATGAACAAAATTGTCAAGTAGATACCACGTGGCCACACCACGATATGGATTGATGGATGGATTGATGGATTGATTGATTGATTGATTGATTGATTGATTGATTGATTGAGTGAGTGAGTGAGTGAGTGAGTGAGTGAGTGAGTGAGTGAGTGAGTGAGTGAGTGAGTGATTGATTGATTGATTGATTGATTGATTGATTGATTCGGTTCATATCGTTCATGGATATTCTTTTTTCACATTGTTGCAGAGTATATTACAGTACTACAACATATCTTTTAACAGTATGACATTATAACAGCAATCATATTACTCATTTAAACAAACTTCAGTTAATAAAGAAATGTGTAATTGAACAAACTCTCATAGAAAATAAATATAAGTTTAAGCGTCCTTTATTTCCTTGAGATGGAATTAAGATGTAATTGAGATGTAATAATATCTGCTTATCTATAAGTGTTTGAAGAAAATATTTGTTCATATTTATTTTTACATGTTTTAAATACGGACACGTATACAATTTATTGCTCAAACTCTCAAGGAGCAATAATAAAAACGTGCATTTATGAAGTCAATCATTATGTTACTGTCTGAGCAATATGGTACATGAAAGTGTGTTGCGCGCATCGTGCGCGCACCGACAACGCGCAATAAGTAATTTGCGCGCAAAATATGCTTATGCCTTAGCAACTGTGTACCATAGAAGTAGTGCTGTGTACCCCATATAATTAATTATGAATAAACAAACCAACCCGTTTATAAACGGGTTTGTTTGTTTATTCATATCATAATTCTATGGTGTACCCACTGTACCACACCTAGTAACAGAATAATTCGTCCAAAATTGCATTACGTCAACTGCAGTCAAACATGTCATCAAAGTGCGTTGCGAAAATGCAACGAAAGTTGTAGATAGGAGCATCATAGAGGGAGAATTTTCTTCTACTTTTTAAAATTGACCTTTGCGATTTAGCTGCTCCTGCCGCTGCCAAAATTGATAGAACAATAATTCGTCGGCCATTTTGATCACGCGTTCTAAAACAACAAAAAAGTAAGTCCCCCCCCCCCCCCCCCCCCCTAATCAAAATAGCGTAAAAAAAGTTTTGAGCAAAATAACTTGGCAGAATTGTTTCTACACCTATTGGCTAACTTCTCTGTGAAAATGAGATTGATCCGTCAAGTCATGCATGAGTGAGCACACATTAAAGGCAAAATTGTCACTTTTCAAAAGTCACAAGAGTCAAAATGTTACTCACTCATGCATGACTTGACGGACCAATTTAATGTTAAAACAGAAGTTAGTCAATAAGTGTAGAAACAATTCTGCCAAGTTATTTTGCTCAAAACCGTTTCGTTAACAAGTTACGCTGTTTTGATGAGGGGGGACTTCCTATTTTTGTTGTGTTTAATTCAAACTAAGACTGATTGTAGGCAGTCTTAAGATAAGATCAAAAAGTAGCTCTTATCTTCATCTACAGAATACCTCTTATCTTAGGATGCTTATTTGCATATATTTGCATACATTTACATATTCGAAAAGTTGCTCTTAAGTTAAGAGCAACTTTTCAGAGTTGGTCTTAAGAGCAACTCTAAGAGCAACTTACAGAATACCAAAGTTGCTCTTAAGATCAACTTCACCTCCTAAGATCCTTACAGAATACCACCCCAAGGGTAGAAAAGAAACAATCGTTGTGATTGGACAAAACAAATTGAGACTTTATCTTTTACATCATCCATTGCCATACTTCTCGACCAATCACAGTTGAGCTTACAGCTCATGATCTGACTCACTGGGCCCGACGTGACACTGGGAGGGTTAAACAAAAAACAAGAGGGCGCTTTCTAGAAACTCATTGGTTTTAGCCCTTTTTTTTCATACAAACTTGTGCATTATTTTGATGTTTTGATATGATACAACCCATGGGCGTTACGTGACAAGGACAATGACAATGACAATGAATTTTATTCTCAATAACGGCCCCTCACGGGGGCATGGGAGAAATACAAAGATAACACTTTGGCGACAATAACACCTCAAGAAAACATTTTTAAAATGTACAATATGAGTAACACAACTTTTAACTAGCACACACAATAACTTATTTAGCACTAAGAAAACTTAGACATAATAATCCTACAAAACCTTGATAAATTCTTTAAATGCTTAATATTTCTAACATTGAATAACTGGTACATCTTATATACATTTGGCCTCTTAAAATAATGACCTTTAACTAGCTGCTTCCGATCATTCTGAAATGCAGGGCACACTAAGACATAATGAAATTCACCCCCCTGGTCTTGTAAGGAACACAAGCTGCAAATCTGCAACTCTTGCTCAGGCAAGTAGCGACCATTTGCTATTGGGAGTTTATGGTTTCCACACCGAAATCTAGACAAAGTTATCCTATCTTTAACATCCAACTGCACTAAATATTTTTCAAAACCAACCACACTTTTAAAGATCCTATAATTTATACACAAACGTTATTAACCTCATCATTCCAATTTTGCTTATACATATCAGCTAACCTCAAATTCAAAGACAATTTCACCCAATCAATATTCAATGGAACGTCAACAGTCCAGACATTTGACATTCCACACCTATCCAAAATATGTTGTATATGTTTAATCCACCTCGACTCAAAATCACCCTTATCATACAACTTACACAACAACTTACAAACAATGTAAGATAACTTTGACTTTTTCCCCTGAGCAATTCTAGCCCAGTAGCTAACCATACGCGACTCTACAGTATTTCTCAAATCAGACCTACCAAGTTCTCCATAAACCATACAATTAGCAGTACCACGATTAACTCTAAGCAAACTTTTAAGAAATTTCGTATGAAACATTTCAACACAATCAAGTTTCTGAAACCCCCAAACCTCGCAACCATATAATAAAATTGGTACCACAAGCTGATCAAGTAACTCACATTGAATATCCAAAGGCAAATGCAATTTCCTTGCCTTACCAATTAAAGAATATAATGCTCTCCTTGCCTGATTCACCTGCTTAACTATAGCTTTATTAAATGAACCATTACAACTAAAGGTTGTCCCAAGATAAACATAATCAAAAACTACTTCCACTTCACTCTCACCAAACATAAAGGCAGGAAATTTACGAACTTTTCCGCGAGAAAAAAAAAATCATAATTTTTGTCTTAGTAACATTGACAGTTAATTTCCAAAGTTCACAATACTGATGAACTGCACATAACGCAGCTTGTAACTCTACAGCTGTAATACCCATTCATCAGGGGGGGATGGATGAATGGATCACCCCCCCCCCCCCCCACCCTGATCAATGGGTATCAATGACAGATCGACGCCCGTGATACAACCCATATCCCTGATACAACTATTTAAATACTTTTTAGATTTTCGTCAAAGTAGTCTATAAGCATTTTTTGTATTTTTCTAAAAAGTCAAAATGAATTTCCCCCGGCCGGTAAACTTATGAATAAAATATCTTGAAATCAAAATGTTCAACTATGAGAGCACTGGGAATCATTCTCATTTTACATAATTATTGTTTTATTCAAGGAACTTTCAAATGGAATTAAAACCAACCAATTTAGTGTCAATGGGCATTTCAGGTAGTACCAATACTCTTTAAAACTGGAAAAAAAAGAAAAAAATAATAGAAGAATGGTGTATGAGATAAGTTTAAATTAAGTGATTAATAATTTTCTTTATAACTTATGTATATATCCTTATTAGTTTCATATTTTTACAGGGTGTCCAACATAATACTGTATACATCAGCGTCATACACATTAATGTTCCATACATACATTCAAATGTACATCAAATATTTCAACTGCATATAAATACAAAATAAAGGATATTTGAGGTTTTTAACGAAGCTACTGTATATATAAACACAAACAAACAAATGACGCCCGTTACCCCCGCCCCTTCCCACCTACACACTCACACCTGCCCCAGAAATACTATAATATAAAACAGCATAGTTTTCAACAATTAATTTGTTACAAGCTTGCTCACGGTAAACATCGCGTACATAGGGCTTTTACTTCATGACTGTCTTCATTGTTCACCATTTTAAAACAAAATATAACCCTTATTTCCCCAGTTTGATAGCAATTTTCTTTTCCTGATCCTTATAAATCTAAGTATTATCTGTATTATGCATGGTTGGTAATACACCTCGATTCTATTCTACTATACTATAACAATACCATTACAACTTTTAATTCCGTTTGAAGTTGCCCGACAATCCAACCAAATATCTCGCCAATTTAATCCTTTATTTCAATCTAACTCGAACGTTGTATCAAAGCCTACCATATCAGTTTAACTTTAAACGAGACAAAATATATGAAAATATGTTTGTGTTTATGATACGAACATAATTAATCTTCAACAAATCAAATAAGTGGGTGGTGTTTCACGGTGACCTGTCATCCTATACTTATTTTCCTCTATCAATTACGTGTACACACAAATGTACAAATTATGTTACTTTTGTAATATTTACTTTTATTTTTAAAGATAAAAAACCCTGTTTTACATTATGTGTATCATATTTGTTATATGCCGATAACATTACGTATGAGACAAAGTGACTGCTTTATATTTTTGTTTAATATGACTGAAATTTATAGTGTTTAGGCTTGAAAAATACAGCTAGACTTATTATCGCTTTGTTAATGCTGCTCCTTTTTTATTTTTATTCTTTGAATTTTATTTTAATGATTGTTTTGATTTATGTATTGATTTGCTTTTGAATCCAATAAAACATATAAAAAAATAAAATTAAAAAAAATCCAAATAAAAAAGCGGATCTTTGGTATGTGTAAAGATCAGGTCACACACGTTCACCCACACATTCGCACACAAACATAGAAACATACACATACAATTAACTTACAAATGCATACTCACACACACAAATACAAACCCACACACGCGAACGCAAGCAAGCACAGGCCTACACAACTCTCAAACACACGCATGCACACACACTCATAACAGACCCCCAAAAACAGACACACACACGAACGCGCACACACACAAACATACACACACCATGCAGTGGCGTAGATTTGTTTTGAGAAGTAGGGGGGGGGGGGGGGAAGTTGTGGGTCGGGGTTTCCCCTCTCCCGTGGTAGGGAGCTTTTGCAATTTTTTAACTCGAAATAATGCAATCTGGAGCATACCTTGGAAGGAAATTTGATATACTAACATCAATATATCAATACAATTTGTTTGAGGGAGGGTATATATGTGAGGGTAATTTACCCCCTCCCATATGAAGAAATTTTGGATATCGGTGTTTAAAATATCACTTTAGCAGTATGGTTATTACCATGCATTCATATAAAGTGTGGGGGGGGGGATATTTGTACAGGCCATCCCCCCACACCAAAAAGTGAGGGGGGTGGATAATATATCCCCTATCCCCCTTGGATCTAGGCCCGTGACACAATCAAACTTACACTGGGGGGGGGGGGGGGGGGGGGGGTGGGTGGGTGGATATATGTACAGTACATGAAACAGAATAGCCTGATTTAAAGTTATGAGAAAAACTAGATCTTGCATCTTGCATATAAGTTATATAGTAGTTTCTCCTTTATTGATATGAGAATACAAAATGATCTCTAAAACATTTGATTGACAAAATGGCACAGAACGATGCTAAGTTTTCAACATTGAAAACTGTCCAATAATTGAGAATGTTTGTCCTATAGTTGTACTCCTTAAACATACCATTTACAATTGAATTCATACCGTCCTCAATTTGTGAAACCTTTTGAATAAGGTGTTACTGAACCATGATCTATGTACATGTATAGTATATATGCTCCCCGGGGAGTTGAGAATCTGTGAACAATAATTGTGCGGGTCTGAACTGTAGTAAATGACCAGGGATAATAATGAAAGCGCTTAAAGGGTACCTCCGGACAGAGATTTAGCTCTCTTACATCAAAGACATATCCAAAATGAACATTCAAAACAAGTCTGTGATCCTGAAAGTATTTCTACATTGCTAGGGAATCATTTTTAAATATCACATATCACTCATTCTGTCAGCGCAGTTCCGATAACGATACCACTTAACGATCCTCTTATTGATCGCATCTGCGATATATCGCAGCAAGCAGAGAAAATCTCGAAAATCGCTTGTGTGCGCGCGCTGCTGCAGCACAGTGCGTATAGACGGAGCTATAAGAGAGAGAGAGAGAGAGAGAGAGAGGCCAAAAACAATAAATTGTTGAATTGGAGTAACGGGCAACCAAACATTAGGGTAGGTAGGTAGGTTTTTTTTTTCAGGATTCGCAAATTACACAAAAACACATATATAACACACAAATAACACATATCGCAATTGGAATTTTTTATTTTATTATTTTTTTTTTTTAATCAGAAAAAACCTTTAGGGTCGGCGGTATTTTTAGGGTTGGGCGGGTTGCGAATTTGCGCTGTTCTACATTAGGCGCTATACAAATACGGTTTTTTTATTATTAGTGATTAAAAGTGAGCAAAGAAAAATGGGATTCCAACGGGATTCGAACCCGAGACCTCCGGATTGCTAGACCGGTGCTCTACCGTTAGTATTAGTATTTATTATTATCGTTACAAACATATGTTAAAAATATTTTGTATTTATCAAGTACATGTAGTGGCCCGTGTAGTGGTACACAGTTATGACTATCCAGTGGAGAGTTAAGAATCCAAACACTTCACTCGTAAATACCTTTCTGACGAAAGGGAAACAGAAACCTGTCCCATGCTTATATTGTTAATACGAATACAACAATGCATGAGAGAATCACTAGAGTTCAAAGTAAGTTCTGATGATTTGGACAATGTTACTATAGATCCCTTTGCACATGAATTAACGAAGACACGAAACATCATAATTATATCAAAGGGATAGTACAATTCTGGTTTAAAGGACGCATCAACAAATGGTTCACGAGGTGGACAGTCCTGAGGAAAGTAAGTGTATGGACTTACAAAAGCACATGTTTAAGTCAAGACGTGCCAAGCTTTCTCATCTAGCAGATCCTTGGTCAGGGTGATGAACTGACCATGGGCGTAATACTAGGGGAACGTTTTCCTCAGGAGGGCTGTGGTATTTTGCCCAATTTTTTCCTCCCTGATCGACTATTCGCCTGACAAGCAAAAATGGTCCTTGCCCTTTTCGATGCCCGAAAATGATATGTTTTTTGATGGCTTAGTCCGAAAATAATACGGTTTTGCCCCAAAATAATATGAGTTTGCCCGACTATGACATGGTTTTTCCCGAATTTCAGGTGCTTTTTGCACCAACATGGCCGTTTTCAAAACTCCAGTGGGGGCTGCAGCCCCTAGCCCCCCCTGCCTCCTACGCATTTGGAACTGACAAGTACTGTACCTATAGTCTGTATCTGTATATTCCAACCTTTACTCTGCTTGTTATGTGAATATAGCTCAATGTGTAGGTACAGAACTTGTCAGTTCATAGCCCCAACGAAGGATCAGATAAGGAAGCTCAGCACATCTCGACTTACATTTGATTTAACACAATTTTTACTTGGTAAACATTTTATTTTTTCCCTATGAAACTATCACACATGCATAAGAATCTTACAATGATATTGATATATGAACGCAGTCTCGGATATCACCTTTAGAAAAATTGTATGAAGTTAACGAAATCATTTACAAATAACCAATGTTGAGTTTTTGCATAGATGGCGCTTCAAGAAATAATTTTTTGTAAGGTAATAAAAAAACGAGTGTCGAATTTGAAAGAGCATACAATTTTAACGACAGAAAACACTTTATTTGATCAAAATCAGCTGAAATATCAATATCCGATTGGAATAAATGTGGGTCTCATATTTAATTGATGATTTAAGAAAACATCCATATAATAAATGCCTACACTTTTTCAAAAATGTACCAAAGAGGTTTTAAATAGTTGTTGATGATCTCTCTACGGAATCATAATTTCAACAAAACAAAACATCACATTCACACTTTCTTATACAAAATGGTGGAAACCAATATGTTTTTTTAATAGAGAGTACCCTCTTGTGTTTTAACAGCTGATTTTTGAATGATTACAGGCTACTTTATTTACTTAGCTGTTTGTACGTTTGTGTACCTTTTGGGCATGGTGGAGTAATATAACTATCAGTTTGTAATGATATGATGCAAGTTTTGGTTACTAAAATTTAGTTTGACCAACTATAATTTCGCGAGCAACAAAACTGATTAACAAGTACTGAACACCTATTTTCGTGGGATTCTCGTACATCTAGCTAGGCTACTAGGGCGCTAGGCGGTAAGCTAAATTGACGCCAGGCCGACCGGTCAGGCGCTCGATGTCGGGGATTCCCGTTGAGTGTTGATCGAAGCTGGAAGTTTCGCCAACATTATTGTTATCATTTTGTGTTTTGCTCAGTAACTTCCCCATAATATCACTAGAAAAAACCCAAATAATTGACTGGGAGTGTGATTATTGATAATTATTTTCTATCTGCAGACTACAGATCATTCACAATTAATTTTTTATTCCCATGCACTCGAATTGATCAAAGTCGAAGTCGTGGTCGTGGAAGATTTTGTTGTTGTTGTGCCTTTGCGTACACCAGAAAATTGTACCTTTTATCCCTAAAAATTATTACAATGAGGGCGCTTTACATAAAACTGATTTGAAAATGCACGAATATAATATACGTTAAAACTTATATAACCAATACATGACATATCTTACAGAAAATTGTATAAAACTTAACTATAGACGGTCCAAGGCAGAATAAATATGCTGCATAATCATATTTTCGCAATATTTCGTATGTGACATCGACGCACAATTTTGGCGATAAAAACGCCATCAAACATCAGATGAAGACAAACTTTTTTTCCCAGAAAGATAAATGTATATGCTACAATGTGTATGTAAAAATGTATTATGTTTTGTTACTCATTATATGATAAAATGCTGTGGTCAGGTGCAGATTTGATTTTGAAATTTGTATTGCATGGCTTAGAGAGGGCGCTATTTATCAAAAAAGATAGAAAACGCAAGAGTACACCGTAAGCTTCAAAATTATATATGACATGTTGGGAAAGCTTTGAAGGAAGTGTTAAAAAATTATGAATCAACTAGGCACTGTAATTCACCATAAATATGCCTGACATTGGCAACAGTGCTATATGACACAGATAGGGTTAACGGACACATAATTTTGCGAGCAACAAAACTGATTGACAAGTACTGAACACATGATGATATACATGTACGAAATGCTAAAAATTATATTTCTTACTAAAAAGATGGAGTAACATATCATTTGTTTTGGTCCTCCAGGTAGCCCAAACTTGTTCTGAATCTTACGATACAATTGTTGCAAATATCCATCATATCATACAGTACATAGGCTCTACTGACTAGAGATACTCTTGCCTTGATCAAATAAGTGTTAAAATACTTAAAGAGGACTCATTGTTTCCAAGATCTTAGCAAGATTAACTTCTATATCTAGTACTGACTGACGTCTCATGTTGCTGGAGCTGTTTCTCACATTCTGTCTGCCCCTAACAGGCTGTGAACAAGTCCTTAACTTAGAGATCTTAGACATGGTCTTAATAACCGGGCTAGATATGACTCTAGTAGGTTGAGAACAAGCTCTCTGCTTAGATCTGGTCTTGGTCTTAATAGTTGGGCTACGATTGACTGCAGTTGGCTGTGAACAAGATGTTTGTTTCGACCTGTTCCTGGTCTTCAGAACAGGGCTACAAGTGACCTTGATCGGCTGAGAAGTTCTTTGCTTGGACCTACATGTAGTTGTAGGCCTCACAGTAGGGCTAGAAGTAAATCCTGTAGGCTGTATATCAGTGTTTTCCTCGGGCCTGGACTTTGAATCAATGCTAGGGCTTGATATAACTCTCATTGGTAGTGAACATGTTCTTGGTTTCGTCCTTGATCTGGTCTTCAAGTTAGGACTTGATGACACCCTTGTAGGCTGAGAACAAGCCCTAGTTTTCCTTGTGTGCTTGGTCCTCAAATTGCCACATGGACTTACCCCAGGAGATGGTGATGCTTTCATTCTGCTCCCATCTTGACTTGCACTGGTGTTTATGCACTGAGACATCAGAACCTCTTTCAAGAGTCCATGACCCTTTATCACCTTAAGGTCTTTGGATCCGCTTGACACTGCCTGCCTTGAGGGAAGCATCTGCCTTCTAAGGGTGGTTGGAATGCTTCCAGGGGTAAGCAGAGACAGAAGCGATTTCAACTGCATTTTGAAAGCATCTTCAGGACAGTTGTTACCTGAAATCCTTGTAGGATTGTTCGGTGTGCATTGTTTAACCATTGGGATCAGCAGCGGAGGTTTTGTTCCAGATGGATCAGGACTATGATTTGAGACCCATCCAGATGGAGATGATTCCAGCTGCCTTTCAGATTCATCTCCATGAAGAATGCAGCCAGTTGTTGGAACATTTCCGGGCAAGCTTCGACTAGACAAGTGACTTGACAAGGGTGGAGATCTTTCTGATGAACAAGGTTGTACATCCACTCCTGATGGAGAGGGCTCCTGTGCCCTCGCAAGAGATTCTCTTGAATGAATGACAGCTGAAGTTCTAGGAACATAGGCTGGTACTGGTTGACTAGTCTGATGACTTGGCAGTGTTGGAGATGTTTGTAATGAATCGGGAGGTCGGAAGTCTATCACCGAAGGATCGCATGGCTGATGCAGTATGCCTACAGGTGTCTGCCCTTGATGAACTGGTCGCACCCGTCTCTGTTTATCAAGAACTAAAGATGAAGCTTGACTAGAGACCATTCCAAATTGTTTGGGTGATGTTGTTGATGTGTCTACAGATGAGTGCCCTTCATTTGCCAGTTGCAATAATTGTGCTTGACAAGGACCCGACGTGTGAAGTTGGGTTGCCAGTGGTAGGTCACCGGGAGAAGAATCGTGAGAAGACTTTAGAACATTCCTAATCTCTGCATCTGAACTGGTTGTTAGGGCAGGACTGAGGGTCGCAAGAATCCTTGCAAGACTGTTTTCCAGTAAAATTGTGTCATGAAGAGCATGACCTTTATGTTGCCTTTTCCTACATTTCACCTTCCCAACTTTCCTCTTCACAAGTTGTGCTTTGTCCTTTCTTCTACCAGAAACTTTGCCATCTCCTCTCTTTGCTCTGCCTTCTTGGTTCAATTTCTGTTTAGTTTGTTCCGTGAGGAGACCTGGACAAGTTTCTGAAATCTCCTTTTCTCTTACGCTTTCTTCTTCCTCGTCCTTTCCACTTTGTTCACACCTGTCATGATCATCGCACCCATTGTGACTCATTTGATCCGAAACTGTTGCCTGATCTGCATAATCTTCAGAATTGCGATCAGCATAGTCATCATCATCATCAATGATGAACACTGAGTCATTTGCATCACATGTCGCATCATTGCCAGAGGTCGACAACAAACTCAAGTTCTTCAGAAAAGATGCTAATCTGGGATCCACATTTGCAAAGCAGATTTCTTGATCTACGTGTACACTGCTGCAATCAGGTTTTGTTGGACAAGAGTTTAGACTATCCTGGTCTTGTTTCATTTCCAAGCTGCACTTATTACCTCCATCTTTATCTGCCTCGTTGACACTAGCATCAATGTTAAATACAGCGTCATCAACATCACTAGCTTGTTCGGGTAGGGACGAGGATACAACACTCAGATTCTTCATGAAACACGCCAAACTTCTGTCCAATCTCAGAAAGGTGATGTCGTTTTCTGCTACATTTGCGAATGCCTTTGCCAAATTGCTGTCCAGCTTTGAAAGGGAGACGCACTTTTCCTTAACATTTGGCAAAGCCTTTCCAAGGACCTTCAACGTGTGGTCCAAAGCAGTCTGCAACTTCTGGTGGCTATCATAAGGCTTTGGGGAATATCCTTTTGCCGAAGCAGCATTTGTGTGACATTCAGCAATTGAAACATCTTCTTCCTGATAATGTAGAACAGCTGAAGATTCTGCTGTCTCTTCGGTGGCGTATTCAGAAGTGAAGTCAATCTTCCGTGGCTTATCCATACCTCCATGATTTTCTGCATATGACCAGTCTTTCTCCTCATGCCCATGGACTTCTCGTAAGGTTAAGTCAGATGTGGACTCATTCTTTCCAGTTACATATCTTTCCAGGGCTGGACTATCTGTTAAGTCAATTACTTCACATATTTTCTTCTTCTCTCTGTGAGTTGCTGGGGACACACTTTGGCAAGGTTTTTTTGGGGAATTTCTTTGGCAAGGTTCTTTGGGGGGATTACTTTGGCAAGATGCTTTTGGCTCACATAGTGAAATGTTCTGTCTATTTTCCATAGTTCCTTCTGTGGTTGAAGTGCTACAGCCAGCGCCAGTGTCCTGAGTATAAAGGGCTACATATGAGTTGGCTCCACATACTCCTTTATCTCTGACACCTTCTTCTCCATCATCCATGCTATCAGGGAACTGATCATTATTTGAAGCATGATCTGAAAGTGTTCTTTTGCTTACAGCTATAGCTGGAATTGATGATGCTATACTGCTGAAACCTACAGCAGGTGTTCTGACCGGTCGTGGGTCGGAAATGCCTTCATCTGCTAATGCATTTGCTTGAGCCTTTGGAGGATCTTCTCTGACACTTTGTGGTCGATCAGGTGGTTTCCTTTTATCTCTCTGCAAAATGTCTACTCCTACAGCTGCATTAGCTTGTGCCTCCAAAGAATCTTCTTTAACACCATGTGGTCTATTAGGCAGTTTTCTTGGAAGTGTCTGTGAAATGGTCCCTCCTACAACTGTTATTGTTTGTTCATTTGAAGAATATTCACTGACAACTCGCCGTTCATCAGACGGTTTCTTTGGATGATGTTCCTTTGTTGTCTTCACTCCTGTTAGAGAGATCAGGTGTAGTCTTTGGGAGAGTGGGAGTACTGCATAGCTATCATCGACAGACGTATCCTGATCATCACTGTCATGATTATAGTTTTGCTGATGTCCCGCCAATGCACGACCAGCACCGTTTATTGCATCTGACTCATCTCCCGAAGAAGGTGACCCAATCACTATGACATCTGCTTGTGCACTTTTCACACTACAATGTTTGCCAGAATAGTTTCCCTCCCCCGAATGTGAATTAAAACCATGAAGATTGTGTCTACTGTCCTTTGGAACATTTACGTCACAGGGTGATGTTTTCCCTCTTTTCTTTCTACTTTTCCCACGTCTCTTGTTCTCCTTTCCAGAGAGGTTAAGATCAGCTAGCTTCTGTACAATCAAATCCTCTTCTCGATCGTTATCAAGTGTCTCCTTTTCCAAGGATGGATGTCTTGCCTTGTAGGTTTTATATCTCAGCGAATCGGATGCGGATCTTTCTCTGATTCTCTCTTGTAAGGACGCAGTCTCCAACGACTGATTATTTGTTTCAGATGATGTACTCCTTGTACGGACTTCTTTCTCTCTGTGTGACTTAGCTGGGAAACCGTCTTGGCTTCCCTCTTGTAGGGATCCCGTTCCCAGCTGCTCTGTTGTTGCTGGTTGGTCACTGCTCTCCATCGGCGCTTCCTCCTTCTCTTTTGCCTTGTCTTTGGCCCTCTTCCCTTTCCCTGAGAATGAACAAAACAAAAATATATGTAATCATGGTTAAGATACAAAATTATTAAAGAAAGTAATCCATTCATATATCTATATACAAAACAAAAAAATTGATACGCCTATCGTCTCATGTACATCTTCTTGGTAGATATTGGGTCAATAGGAATATGATAATACTAGTACACTTGGGAAAGCCCGACACTATTTTTCTGTCCTGGCCCATTTGGGCAAGTCAAATCATACATTTTGAAATTTTACTTGGCCCTGTAAAACAAAAACAAATGTTCTTTCCCTCTTACTTCTAGATGAGATTGACATACTATGAAATTCACATTTATTGCATAGTTGAACAATTATGGGACAAGCGAACTAGACAATTTATGAAATTTTACTTGCACAACACCAGTTTTAAATTGCAAGCGGCAAGTGCTAGAGTTGAAACCTGATTTAGGACTTGCACCAATAGCATAAAATAAACCTCTACATACATTCAGGCTGTACCGTATTTGCCGGTGTATAAACCGCACCTGTGTATTAACCGCATCCCCAACTTTGGGTTGTCATTGAAGAGGAAATTTTTTTTTTCTAGATAATAAAACTGTGCTGGGAATCATTGCACCATCATTAAATTCCATGATTTCCACCTAACTTTTGTAAACTTTTATTAAACATAATAACAACAAATGTCACATATTTGTTTCTGATTGAGTACATTTCATGACAGAAAAGCCTATCAAGTTTTTCACTCCACATAAATTGATATTCTAGCCATCTGTGGTATTTTCCTGAAATAAGTTCAGATCTGTCTCTGTGTATTAACCGCTCCCCCCTTTTTGCAAGTTTTTCTGTATGGAAAAAGGTGCGGTTAATACACCAGCAAATACGGTATGTGACTGTTCTGCTGTTAGAATAATGCTATAGTAAATATGTGACCTTACACCACAAAACGACCTTTATATCGCGGATAAAGTTTCTCTGTTATTAGCTGAAATAGTCAAATTTGGTTAAAAGTATGAGATTCAGGATTGTTGTATTTCCTGAATGACATTATCTTAATCTATCTTCTATGAAACTTTAATCGTCAGAAAACATGTTTATAAGTATATTTTTTCATCGAATAAAAATTATCAGATAACAGCGCTTGAATGGATGCCGGATCTTTGAAGTGGCCCATTTCTCCCTTGTTTTAAAACCGCTTCAGCCGTTTTCCATATCTTCGGCGCTCATTTTCAGAGGGTTTGTCTTGTCTTAATATGACAAATTATATACCATTTTAAAGGTAATGAATTATACGGTGATGTCATGTGAAAATCAGCCTACCGTATTTGTCGGTGTATTAACCGCCCCTTTTTTCTCCAAAAAAAAAGCTCCAAAATGGGGGGAGCGGTTAATACACGGAGATAGGAAAATTGTACACGCAAATTGACTAGCCAGCGCCGGGCCCTAATACGATGCGGTTAATACACGGAGATAAGATTCACAAGTGACCAAAGTCCACCTCAGCAAGGCATTAATACTCATACGATGCACTGAAAATACAAGCATATTCCCCCCAAAACAAGTCATGCAGTGTCTTTTATGTTTCTCTTTTACCTCTTCCTAAATATTGCTTGTTGTTGCTGCGAAAGCGGCTTGGAAGATTCACGATCATTGCTTCGATCTTAGTACGAATCCTAAATATAACATGCACCCGCGCGACTGGCGCTTGCACTTGGCCGCGCCGAGCATGCAGGCGGGGATTCTCTTTCCCGACGCGACACGCGCGACCCCCGGCCGCCGATGCTCCAATACAGCCCGCCATATCACTCATATACTTTGCGTGCAGGTTATCGGGTCTATTTTGTTACACGAGATATCCATCCGCCGGGGATTTCCCCAATTCCCGGCGGATGGATATCTCGCGTAACAAAATAGACCCGATAACCTGCACGCAAAGTATATGAGTGATATGGCGGGCTATCGGAGCATTTGTTTAGTACCGGGCGGACTGGATGTCAACGTTTGAGAATCGTTTCATCCATGTCGACGATCGACGACGATCGTATGCCGTATTACTCGCTATTATTACTTACTATTTCTGAAACAGTTTTTAAGAGTAGATTCAACATAATTTGAACTAGAAAGAAGGAATAACATTAAGGTACAGTTTTTTTTAAATCTCCGTTCTGATTGTTTTATTGGTGAAATCTTCGTTTTGTTGTCTAACGTTTTATGTAGTCCCATGTGTAGTGATCCGTGTGGCAAATTCAACAGAAGTTATACTAGATTCTTCTGCTGTGAAGAAGGCCTGATAATTTTCTTTATTTACTTCGGAGACTTCAGTAAATAAAACAAAATTCATATGCAAAAATTCTCTGATAGATAAGCTATTTTTGGTACCTTTCCTAAGAAAATGCTGACCATCTAAAGACTAAAAATCAAGAATTATACTATAAAAAAAAAATTGTTTTCATGGAAAAACGGCCAAAGTTGGGGGTGCGGTTAATACATCGGAGCGGATAATACACCGACAAATACGGTAATCATTTTCCCAGACTTATTGGTCGTTTTGTGGTGTAACGTCACATATTCTCAATAACATACCTGACTTGGTCTTCTCCTTTGCTGTTAGAAACTCAGCCAGCATCTCTGGGTACACGTTGCCAAAGAGGGTCCTCTCCTCGATGGTAGTGTAGTATGGCTCGGAGTCATTGGCATTCTCTTTGTCCTCAACTGTAAAAAAAAAAAAAAAAAAAAAAAAAATGTTATTTAAAAATAAAAGACATCGGAACCTTGTTATAAAGAGAAGTAAATATATAACAAAATCCTCTCATAACAAGGTAATTTGACTGGTCTGTCTGCATCTCCGGGTTCACCAGGCCAAAGAGGGTCCTATCCTCAATGGTAATGTAGTATATGGCTCAATATCATTGGCATTCTCTTTGACCTCATCTTTAACAAAAATAAATAACAAAAAAATTGTTATTTACAAATAAAAGACATCAGAACCTTGTTATAAAGAGAACTAAATATAACAAAACCCTGTCATAACAAGCTAATGTAAGTGGTCTGTCAGCATCTACGGTTACACGTTGCCAAATAGGGTCATATCGTCGCTGGGCTGTTAAAACCTTGAATCTCAAACTTTGGTGAAAATTACTTTTTTGATAAATGTGAAGTTTAAGGTGTAATTCATCTTCTAATAATCACATGAGTTTTTTTTCTTCTTTCTAATAACCACAATTCATCTTTTTGAAAACCTTGTATCTTTTGCCCCTTCAAATGGTGATAATTATGACAAAATTTTGTTTTTTTGACATATTGACTATTTTTTGTGCATTTCATATCGAATTGATTATCAAATAACATAGCCTACGTACATAATTTGTTAACATAAGAATGTTTTTTCGCTCTCCTGAAAATTTTGTTTTTTGAGATACAAAAATGTTTGCTTGAGAAATGTGCATTGTTTTTTCGCTCTCCTGAAAATTAATTTGTTTTGAGATACGAAGTTTTAACAGCCCAGCGACAATATCCTCGATGGTAGTGTAGTATGGCTCAATATCATTGTCATTCTCCCTGTCTTCATCTAAAAAAAAGAAAGAAAAAAAGATTTTGTATGCGAAAAACCTGATAACGGCGTTCTCTTATTTTTAAGATAAATCTGCCATCAAACATGAACATTATAGTAGCAAACATTTTCTTTGAAATGTTACATGTACCTCACTATAGATGTAGTTTTAATGATTCTTATCATATTTTCTCCATTGTTTTTCATGAGGTTAATCAACTACCTTGAATTGGTAAACATGTCTTTATCGGCTTTGCATATCAAATGTGACCTTACACCACAAAACGACCAATAAGTCTGGGAAAATGATTATGCTGATGTTCACATCACATGACAGTAGAATTCATAACCTTAAAATGGTACATAATTTGTCATATTCAGACAAGGCCAACCCTCTGAAAATGAGCGTCAAAAGATTGGGGAAATGGCTGAAGCAGTTTTAAAACAAGGGAGAAACAAAGATCGGCGTCCATTCATACATTCATTCAGGAAATACAAAAATCCTAAATCTCATTTGACTATTTCAGCTAATAACAGAGAAACTATATCAGCGATATAATGGTCATTTTGTGGTGTATGGTCACAAATCTTTGAGTCATATACTATCTGTGAGATTTGAATGTTTTTCACATGTAGTACAAGTTATTGTTCTTTGACACCATCATAATGGCACTGACCGTTATACATTTAAGGATATTAGGTTTATAATTAAACATCGAAATGTTTGATCTCATACTTTTAAACAACGATAGTTGTCAAGTTGGGCAAGTGTAAAAGTTTCACATAATTGTTTTCTAAAGCCACTATTGAATTAGCTCTAACTGTGCACTTAAAGTGTCAGATATTGCCCAAAATTACATTTGAGACTTAAATCCTATACCAAAATCATTGTAAGATATGTCCAAATGATGTGTGAAAGTTTCATTGAAAAATAACACTGCTTTCCTGGTTAAAAAGGCGAAAATTTGCGTCAGCTTTTACAACAAATTACTGTATAACGTGTATGAGGTTTATGACCGTTCATTAACGGTCTTGAGCTGAATGATTATCAACGATAGATATCGTCATACTAAAGGGGCATTTAAAAAAATCTAACCCTATTTCATTCTTCTCTTACCATAAGCCAAACAACACGGTAGAAGAGAAATGTGGAAGATCCAAGTTATTTAAGTGGAGTTAGACACTTTACTGGTTTCACTTTAATTACTGATAATATATTCACCTGGTTTGTGCCACCTCACTTCCACACACTGCTCCCCCTGCCTGACTCTCAGCTTCACAATGCTGGCTGGAACAAGGTGACCTCTGACCTTGACCTTTGGGTCAAGGGTCGCATGAGTCAGGTCAAACAGGGTCATGAGGGGAACAACCTTCTCCTGAGTGTACTCCACTGGCCACTCCATCTTGGTGAGGTTGAATTGCTTCAGAACAAAAACAAATACAAAACAAAACAGATCAGATAATTGAAAAAGTAATTACAGTGCCTAGAACAAGATGGTCCTTCATCTTTGGGTCAAAGGTCACAGTGAGTGAGGTCAAACGGGGTCATGAATGGAACTGAATTAATTGCTTCAGAACAAAAACAAATAGAAGAAAGATACATGTAGATCAGATTTATTGTTCATTTTATTGGATAGATAACCTTTCACCATGATATTTGGCAGTGTTGTAGTCGAGTCACCATGGTCCGAGGCCGAGTCCGAGTCCGAGTCACCATGGTCGAGGCCGAGGACGAGTCCGAGTCACGGCATTACGAGGCCAAGGCCGAGGCCGAGGCCTGGCAAAGTCGGCCTCGAGGCCGGCCTCGAGGCCGAGGCCGGCCTCAAGACCTCCAAGACTGAGAATTTCATGAAAATGCAAAAGTATTTTCGAGATACTTCAGTATTACCAAATAATCGTGATCTAATCGATCACATGCCATTGCGTAACTTACTTTGCCTTGTGCATACACAGCAAAACAAATTAAACAACTTTTTAAACAACCAAAAACGCTGTTTAAGCCGGTCCCTCTAACAACGCTGTTTAAAATTTTGAACAACCAAGATCTTCAAATTCTAGGGTGCGCACGCTGTATATCAGAGCGCTGCAGCGCTGTATGTAGGATCTTTGACTGTACCGTACTATATTACATCGAGAGATATTGGTGGGTACGGTACGTACGTAGGTCGTAGCTGCGCATGAACTTAACTATCAATCGTATGATTTACATTTTTATTTTTTTTAATGAAATATTATTGGAAATTACTTCAAAATAGTGAATAGATGTTGAATCTTAAATTCACCAGATTCTATGAAATCTTCCGGCCTCGAACCGGCCTCGAGTCATCGAGGCCGAGGCCGCATGCTACGAGGCCGAGGACGAGTCCGAGTCACGGCTATACGAGGCCAAGGCCGAGGCCGAGGCCTGGCAAAGTCGGCCTCGAGGCCGGCCTCGAGACCTCCAAGACTGATATTTGGATCAAAGTTCACAAGAGATCTCTAAGGTTGGTTACAATTACATGAGTCTATTTTGGTTGCCTGATTGGGCAACTAAATAACACTAAATAAGTGACATAACACTAAATAAGTGACATAACGCTGAATATGTATGGGTAACCAATACTTGATTATTTGTGACAGCTAGGTAACATTTTTGTACTTATTTATTTATTTATTTTTGTATTATTATTATTATCATCATCATCATCATCATCATCATCATCATCATCATCATCATCATTATTATTATCATTATTATTATTATTATTATTATTATTATTATTATTATTATTTATTATTATTATCATTTTTATTTTTATTTTTTTATTTTTTTTTTGGGGGGGGAATAACCCAAACAGTCAAAGGGTCACTAGCCACTGTATACAGGTGACCTATAACTGCTATAACAGGCAGATACTTTAACATTATTTTTCCTTTCAGGGTGATCACTATCTATAGGTAGGTTGGCTGGTATAGATAGATAGCTATGAAAACTCATTGATTATATACTTCAGCACTAATTATCATACGTCTACGTGATGGAACAAAAAGGTGTAATGTTTTACCTGTAGATGAGCCAGTAGACGTCTTCTCCACTCCAGACTGTAAGTTGGAGGCCGTTCCTTATTGTCACTAAAGACAGGTTTGACTACAATACTACATCACTACTTATCAAACGGGTTTAAAAGTTTTAATGTTTATTGTCTTACCTGTAGATGAGCTAATAGAGGTCTCTTCCAATCCAGACAGCGAGTTTGAGGCCTTTCCTTATTGTCCAAGAACTCCTTGATGACATCCTGGTTGGGGAACCCATCAACCTTCAAGGCTTTCCTGATGCAGAATAAGAAATTAAAAATTTGTTGTGTTGATATTATGTATTCCCATGCTATCAATATACCGATTTAGTTTCATCGTTAACACTTACAATCTAAATTACCCCGGACCAATTTCCACCTGTAATGGATCGACTTGCATCCTTTATTGAACTAGGATGGGTAGAATATCAAAGCTCTCCTGATGTGAGATGAAAAATGATACAAAAAGAAGAGACATTTAAACATGTTTATTCACAATAAAATCATTTACCTCTGAAATTTGTGGCTGTCATCTACAGTCTTTGTAGTATGTTGCGACCAGTGTTGGGTCCAAGACCAAGATCAAGATCAGACAGTCCGAGATCAAGAATACTGATGCAGATTCCGAGATCAAGATAGATCAGACAGACCGAGATCAAGATCTAGACCAAGATCCGCAGCTCAATATCGAGATCAGAAGCTATGAGATCAAGAACAAGATCGAGATTACTGATGCCGATCTCGAGACTGGTCTTGAGATCAAGATAGATCAGACAGTCAAAGATCAAGATCAAGACCAAGATCCTCAGCTCAAGATCGACACCAGAAATGTCCGAGATCAAGATTGATCTTGAGATACCCAACACTGGTTGCGACCCTACTTGATCTTTGTGACGTAGCGATCAATTATCAGGTCGTAGACATTCTGTTGATTGTATTGCCCCCTCCCCCTCCCTCCCCCACCCCTCCCTTCCTCCCCCATGGCATTCTTATTCAGGAATCCTTCCACCTTCAAAAGCTTTCCTGATGCGAAATGAAAAATAACAAAGAATATTCAATGTTACATTTGAACTCAAAATAAAGCATGCACATACATAAATAGGATTGATACTGAACATATTACCCGTAAAAAAGAAGAAAATGCTCTTACCTTATGATCTCTTTTCCGAGAGCTGCCAAGTGTGGTGGTGTAGTGCCTTTCTTCCAGTCCACGAATAGCCGGAGAACATCAACATTCTTGGGAAGAGACTGCATAAAGCGAGCTGCCATTTCTTTCCCTACACCTACAAGAAAAACAAAATGAAAGAAATGAACATGAAAAGGACATATTACCCTCTTTTAATGAACAGATTTCAATGACTAGTTCCTTGCCCTGACAAAGATCCTACTAGGATTAAAAGCTAGGCTCCTATGGACTCTCAATTAATTGCATTACGTGATTCTCATGTTAGATGAAAACCAGGGCCTAATCTGTGGTCGTGATTATCATGATTTTTAGCACTCAAGCCTGCATCCAGTAGATTTTTATCAGGGTTGGCACTTTCTTAGAACCAAGTGCAGATCTCTGTGATAGCACTGGGCCTCGGGGGGCTGTTAACACAGTGTGGGATTGTTGACAGTATGTGATACAACTGTCAGAAACTGATAATAATGTGACCGAGTTGATTACCACGATGGTTGAAAACAAACTAACGACACAATCATTTCATGGACTTATGTAGTCAGAGTTTATGATAACAAGTTTAGAGGTACTTGGTAACAATGAATGTCGGAGCACTGATTATTATCATCATCATCCTCATATCTTAGCCAAACCCAACCCGTTTGCCATGAAATGTTAACCGACCAATACCCAGTTATGACTTATGTAATATGCATATTAACCCCTTCACTACGAGATTCTGAAATCCCAATAGACTTTGTGCATATGATGACATAAATGGTACCCCGGCGTACCAAACAAAAATCTGCCATTTTGTTTAATTATCTATTTATTTTGTTAGGGCTGTACCGGGATATAGCGTCCATACAAGCGCGCGCTGCACTGCATGCACAACGCGATACGGTTGTGCTTCGAGTGGACACAAGATGGCGCTACACAACGCAGTACCCCGGGGTACAACAGTACCCCAGGGTACTGCGTGTGTCATCATATAACAAAAGTTAAGAAATGAAATGGGTTAAACGAGTAAATGTAATAGTCTTGAATGGGTGATAAAGATGTCATGATTATCTGCCATACCTGGGACTCCTTTAGGCAGATAGTCACAGCCCAGCAAGATAGACAGAGCGACTAGTCTTGAATGGGTGATAAAGATGTCATGATTATCAGTCATACCTGGGACTCCTTTAGGCAGATAGTCACAGCCCAGCAAGATAGACAGAGCGACTAGTCTTGAATGGGTGATAAAGATGTCATGATTATCAGTCATACCTGGGACTCCTTTTGGCAGATAGTCACAGCCCCCGGGGGGGTCACTCTCAACATGACTGGCTACGCACCCGCGTCACAAAAAAACGGCGAAAGGGTATCATTTCCAGCTATACGGCGTCGTCGCCGTTTTCCTTAAAAAGGGGTGTTTTTCAAGCACTGATCGCACAAAAACCTAAAAAAGGGTACCTTTTCAGGTTCACAGGTTTCGACGTTTTTCTTTAAAAAGGGTACCTTTTTAGGTGCACAGGTTTTCAACATTTTTCTTTAAAAAGGGTGCATCTTTTGCGGGATCTTTTGTAACAAAAATCGCATTTCGTATGATGGAAACACCATCGCGATCGAACCCGCCCGGTCACGAGCGCGCGCGAGCGTACGTACGTGAATAACATCGATGCATTGTGCAGATACGAGTCTAGTCAGACCATCGATATACATATCGATGAGTCAGAGCCGTATAATACTAGTCAGAGCCGTATGTGTACGCGCACGTCCGCCGCCATGTTAGAAAGTCCCGAGCGCGCCCATGAGTGGGTTTTAGTCTTTCATCAAGGTGTCCACACTATATGTAGGAAAATACGTTAGCGCAGTGAACATGGTAGGTGAAGCGATTAGCACAAAGCGCGATGATTGTCAGTCAACGCCATTGAGTACTAAATATTGTATCGCAGTCAGAATTGGACTAACTTCTTCTTTTTATCGGAGATAGCCAAGCTAGCTGGGGTAGAAATTAGAATTCTCAGTCATATGCAGCCTTGAATGGAGGCTAGCAATTTTGTCGCAAAGATGTTTGTTATGAACTTTCTGATCCTGTCTGAGCTGAGGTAAATGCTATGTAATATGCATATTTCGAGTTATTGAGCTTTTGAATGATTTATTGTGGTTTTCAATGATGCTGTCTGAGCTGAGGTAAATGCTATGTAAATACATCTTTCCAGTTATTGAGCTACTGAATGATTTACTGTGGTTTTTAATGAAATAACGTTCACTTCAGTCCCGAGTGTAGCATTCTGTGTTATCACGTTTGACAATATTGTCCAAGTACTAGCCCCTTGGGCTTGACTTGAGCTTGCAGGGGTGCATAGTCAAGTGCATAGTACTACATGTACATGTATACTCTATAGTATTACTAGTACTACCTACATGGTGTCGCGTTGGCGATGAAGAACCGGTTTTCCTCTCTCTCTGATTTAGTTGCCCACTGCTACCAGTGGGGAAGTTGATGTCGATGGGGAGATCGCATTTAAACTTTGAAGAGCATTTATACGCCATTTATAACAATTTAGGGGTGTTACTGTTAAAATGTGCGATACGCCTTTTACGGTTCACTTCAGTAACGGTGTGGTACGCCATCTAGGGTACATTTCAGGAAAGCTGCGATACGCCATTTAGTTTCAATTTCAGAAAATGTGCGATACATACGCCATTTAGGGTCAATTTAATAATAATAATATTGTGAAGCGCTTCGAGATGATTATCAATCATATTAGGCGCTATATAAATCAAAACATTATTATTATTATTAATTTCAGAAACGGTGCCATACGCCATTTAGGGTCCATTCAAAAAAAGTGTGATACGCCATTAGGGCCCATACAGAAAGAGTGCGATACGCCATTTAGGGTCCATTCAGAAATAGTGCGATACGCCATTTTCTGCTATTAGGGTCCTTTTCAGAAATAGTGCGATACGCCATTTTTTGGCATTAGGGTCCTTTTCAGAGGTTGCTTGACACAGGTGGGTAGCACTTGTGTATGCGAGTGACCCCCCCGGGTCACAGCCCAGCAAGATAGACAGAGTGACTAGTCTTGAATGGGTGATAAAGATGTCATGATTATCAGTCATACCTGGGACTCCTTTAGGCAGATAGTCGCAGCCCAGCAAGATAGACAGAGCGACTAGTCTTGAATGGGTGATAAAGATGTCATGATTATCTTTCATACCTGGGACTCCTTTAGGCAGATAGTCACAGCCGAACAAGATAGACAGAGCGTCTAGTCTTGAATGGGTGATAAAGATGTCATGATTATCTGTCATACCTGGGACTCCTTTAGGCAGATAGTCACAGCCCAGCAAGATAGACAGAGCGACTAGTCTTGAATGGGTGATAAAGATGTCATGATTATCTGTCATACCTGGGACTCCTTTTGGCAGATAGTCGCAGCCCAGCAAGATAGACAGAGCGACTAGTCTTGAATGGGTGATAAAGATGTCATGATTATCTGTCATACCTGGGACTCCTTTAGGCAGATAGTCGCAGCCCAGCAAGATAGACAGAGCGACTAGTCTTCTTCGATCCATGTTCAGCTGTGATTCAATGTCCGTTGTGGAGTAGCAATCAACCTAAAGAACAATACAAAATGTAGTCAATATAATAATAATATCCGGTCAACAATGTGTATAGTGACTGCCTTTGAAAAAGGACTTTTACATCAATTTTTCAAAGAAACCTTTTTAAAAATGGACCCTAATTGGCAAAAATGGTATATCGCACCTTTTAAAAATGGACCCTAATGGGCAAAAATGGCGTATCGCACCTTTTTAAAAATGGACCCTAATGTGAAAAAATGGTGTATCGCACCTTTTACAAAATGAACCCTGATGGCAGGAATACAAATCGTCGAAACCTAGTACTGAGCTACAGGTAGCTGAAAAGGCACCCTTTTTGTAGAAAAACGTTGAAACCTGTGAACCTAAAAAGGTACCCTTTTTTAGGTTTTAGTGCGATCAGTCCATGAAAAGCACCCCTTTTTAAGGAAAACTTCGACGACGCTGTATAGCTCAAAATTATACCCTTTCAATGCCTTTTTTGGACGCGGGTGAGTAACCAGTCATGTTGGGAGTGACCCCCCCAGGGAACAGCTATGCTTCACCTGACAAGGCAAAAAAGTCCTTGCCTATTATGTCCCAAAATTATACGTTTTTGATGGCTTAGTCCAAAAATTATATGATTTTGCCCGAAAATAAAATGACTTTGCCCTAATTTTACATGAGTTTGCCCAAATATGCCAGAATTTCAGGTATTTTTTGGCCCGAATATGACCAATTTCAAAACTCCAGGGGAGCTGCAGCCCCCCCCCCCTTCCCCCCCACCCTCTTCCCCGGTTCCCCCCGCCTCCTTCGCCTATATGCTTACCTTTCCCGTTGCCATGTTGAGGTTTCTATACACCGTGCGTGCACCATACAGAAAGACATCGCCATCTTCAGTCATACAGCCATCGACAAGCTGGGAGAAAAGCCAACACAAACAAATAATGAATTAAGGGCCAACTTAAAACGAATCACAAGAAAACCAGGCAATTCTTCACCTGGGGTTGTTGCATAAAGAGCTGCTATTAATTTCAATGCTGTTATTAATCACAAATCTTTATGCAACACTCCCCTGACCCTCCTTCAATTTGACAGAAATTTGCACCAAATGCTCCCCCAAGTTTAAATATATAGAGGGTGGCCCCCAAACAACGGAACAGGGCACTTCCAAAAATATAGTAACAACATAATTATGTCCATCGGATAGGGTATCTTTTCCAATGAAAGACGATACCAAGAAGAGTAATTTTGGTTGTGTAGTTTTTGTTTTAGGGCGCTCTGAGTGAAACCATGTCAGGTTCCCATTTATGTCAATCGCACTTACTGCCCATCATAGCATCGAGCAACAAGAAATATGTGCGCTATTGTTAGTGTACATTCAGCTGTGTGCCGAGAGAATGGGCATGGTTGTTTAATGCTATGACGGGCAGGAAGTGCGATTTATCAGGCACTGACTTGGCAAAAATCAACAAAAATGGGAACCCTATCCGATGGACATTTTGTTTTTTTGGGGCCACCCTGTATAGTTAAACCCAAGGTCATACATGTATAGTTTCAAAGATATGGCCTCTCCTGGCAACCAATGCTCAATACATTTTTGCCGATTCAGATGCCATTCACTGACATCTAAACTAAATGATGGAATTGACTGATTCTTTCTAATTCAAGATAATATGATAGAAGGTGTTCTTGGTAGATGTGTTTTCTTGAAATACTAGTTATTAAATACAAAATGAGCCAAACTCACCAGAAATTATACAAATAGAACTTTTAGTAAAACAAGAGCCCCAGGGGGGCACGACGCTCACCTGAGGTCAATCAATTCACATCTGGCGCATGTTCTCTCTGGCACCCTCAGAAGATATGAAATCAGTTGAAATCATGCCAAAATCTATAATGTGATGTACTATTTAATCAATAACTTTTGATCCCCTGTACCTAACATTATGATTTACCATAATGTTTGGGTGAATCATAAAAAAAGACAGACACACATATAAGACAAAGCTTAACACATTTCACCAGCCACTGACCACTTCAGCATATTAACCCCACTCACATGGGGACCCTATGGGGCCATTCTGCGATGGCCTGTCATACTTCTGGATCTTGAGAAGAAGATATTTAAAATTAACATATTTTTTACACTTGGTGCCCTCCCCCAGGGCCCCCCTGAGGGCCACGCCCACCATTTTAGCAACTTCGATTCCTCTACCCCTAAGGATGATTCCTGCCATGTTTGGTTGGAATCTAATCATTGGTTCTGGAGAAGAAGATGAAAATGTATATTTCCTATGGTAGGGCCCCAAAAAAAACTGTTACGCCCACAGGGCCCTTGTGGGGCCACCCACAAAAATCTTGTGAACAACTTTCATTCTTCATCAATAGAGGCATCTACATATGAAATATCAGGTCTGTCATACTTCTGGATCTTGAGAAGAAGATGTTTAAAATTTACATATTTTTTACACTTGGTGCCCTCCTCCAGGGCCCCCCTGGGGGCCACGCCCACCATTTTAGCAACTTTGGTTCCTCTACCCCTAAAGATGATTCCTGCCATGTTTGGTTGGAATCTAATCATTGATTCTGGAGAAGAAGATGAAAATGTATATTTCCTATGGTAGGGCCCCCAAAAAAACTGTTACGCCCACAGGGCCCTTATGGGACCACCCACAAAAATCTTGTGAACAACTTTCATTCTTCATCAATAGAGGCATCTAAATATGAAATATCAGGTCTGTCATACTTCTGGATCTTGAGAAGAAGATGTTTAAAATTTACATATTTTTTACATTTGGTGCCCTCCCCCAGGGCCCCCCTGGGGGCCACGCCCACCATTTTAGCAACTTTGGTTCCTCTACCCCTAAATATGATTCCTGCCAAGTTTGGTTGGAATCCGATCATTGGTTCTGGAGAAGAAGATGAAAATGTAAAAAGTTTACGGACGACGGACGACGCACGACGGACGACGCACGACGGACGACGGACGACGGACGACGGACGACGGACGAAAAGCGATCACAATAGCTCACTTGAGCCTTTGGCTCAGGTGAGCTAAAAAAAGACATTTGGTGCAAGAAGCATAATGCCTGCACAGGAGGGTTATAATAACAGCTGTGCTCGAAATTAGCATAGGCCCGCTGGACGGCCACTAAAAATTAGCACCGGGCCACTAGATTTCATTGATCCTAAATTCTACTGGCCCGTTCGGGCAAGCAAATATAACATAATTTGTTATGTTTTTCTTTGTTTGGGCCACCAGATTTAAGTTTCGGGCCACTATAGCTAGAAGTTGAAAAATCTTGTTTTTACTTGCCCGACTGGGCCACGAGGCAAAAAGGTTAATTTCTAGCATTGGTTCTCACCCCACGACTATCCAGTGCAGCACACATGGCCTCCGCCTCTCCCTGACTCTGAACGCAGGCAACTCCCATCAACTCCAGCAGCTCTTGACACTGATGGCAAACAAAAATAAATAATTATTAATTAGAAGAATTAAAACACGATCAGAAAGAAATTATGGTAACGTTGTTCAAAGATGATGATGGTGATGATTATAAGATGAAGATGATGATTTCATGATGAAATTAATCATGATGACGATGATAAAGATTAACGTAATGATGATGATGATGATGATGATGATGATGACGATGATAATAATGATGATAAAGATGAAGTTCAAAATGAAGATGAAAATAATAACGATGACAAAGATGAACAAATTAATGATGATGATGAAGATGGAGGTAATGATGATGGTGATAATGATGACGGTAATGATAAAGTTGATGATAATGATGATGAAATTGATGATGATGATGATGATGATGATGATGATGATGAAAATATTTATGATAATGGTGATGATGATGAAGATTGAAATAATGATCATAGTGAATGCAGATGATGATGCAAATAACAGGGACACCAGTTGGTTTCTCCAGATGAGCCTGAAAAGAGACCCAGACATGTTGGAGCCTCATAATCATATATTATGTACAATTATGAAGCGGACCAAGGGTTGCTGTGACGGTACCTGCTTTAAAAATGTTGTGGTAAATGACCCAACCATTGATAAGTGTATAATATTCATGACAAAAAAATGTCATATAATATACATTATCAATTACTTTCTAATGAAAACATTTAAATTTAATTATACTCAAGCATGAAATTATTCAATGATTCAATCATATTATTATTAAACATTATAATAAAAGAAATTTAACTAACACCAGAAACTACTATTAAAACTGTTATTTGATTAAAAATGTAATTTATATAATTATAAAATGAAATGATGAATTCTACCTCATTCAACCAAGACTTGAAGTGGGACCTCCCTCCTCTTCCTTTGGCCACGCCCCCTTGACCGCGCCCCCTGCCACGCCCCCGACCCCATCCACCCGTGTGGTCACCGTCACCATGGCGACTGGCATTCCTCCTGGCCATCTCCTCCCACTTTAGCTCCGGTGCTTTCCCGTCGATGACAAAGACAAGACCGACTCCCATCTTCAGCAAGTTGGATACTCGGAAGAACAGGTTTCTGGATGATAGATTAATAACAAAAAATTTAATACATTTTGGACATTGAATATTATCCGTTTGTCATCATCGTCACCACCATTCTCCGTTACTCATCACCACCGCCATCATTATCGTCACATTAATTACTTGAGAATTTTATATCATCATCATCATCAAGATCATGCACCATCAGCATTAAGGCATCATAATTAACTAATCATACTTAGTTTACCATACCATCATCATCATCATACAGTCACAGTCATCACATTCGTGCAGCATTATTTATTATGAAAAGGCATCACCATCAGTCGGCTTCATTGTCATCATCACCATCATCACCACCACCATCAATCATCATCATGCATCACGCAATCATCACCATCATCTTTGTTATCATCACAACATCATCATCATCATTCATGATAATGATCACCCTAGGGTCACTCTCATAGGCAGGCTGCAGTAAACAAATTTGTGAGACTGGCAAAAATCATAAAATCATTTCTAGCTAAAATCTCACCAATTAATCAAACTTAACATAACAGGGGGTTAGAATTGAATATAATTTAAAACTTACATGAGCTTTCCAATGTCAGAATCACTTTAAATTCCAGTTTTTAAATTATTTGATCTATGACTTGAAGCTCCAATCTGAGCTTGAGCTTGAGCAGTTGTTTACATGTTTAGGCTTGTCTGCCAGCCAGTATTATCAAAAGGCTGAAGGGATTATTTCAGAGATTAGTGTCTGAATGACCTAACTGACAATGGGTTCTGCAAAGTACTCTGACTTGTACTATTTGCAGGGGTGCAGCATTTCAATAGGTGTCTGGACAAGACAATAGTCAATACATGTGGCTTTTGTATCGCATTCCAAAGTATATAACAATGAATATAGGTCAATTTGTGACTCTAAGGAATTCTTTACAACCAGCTTTGAACAGATTAACACAATGATTCAATGAAGGCATGCTATAATTGTTTGTTGAACAAAGGCCAAAGCAATTATGCAATTTATACACAGCATCAAATTGATCAATAGTGTGAAAAACATCTAGTTTTAAGGCTAGGTAGACAGGGGAATTCCCCATTGTTTACTTGGACAATGAAGGCAGCTGACTATCAGGCTTTTTTCAAGGCAATGGAGTAAGGGGTTAATGCAGCATGCTGTTAACCCCTTGACCTTGTCTTGTAGGGGTGGATAATGATATCATCGGATATCACCATCACCAATCACCATCATTATATCATGATTATGATGGTGATGGCATCACCATCATCATCATGACAATCATCACCACCATCAACATATTCTTCATCATCATCATCATCATCATCGACATCATCATGCATCACCATCATTATCTTCATCATCATCCATCACGTATCACCATCATCAATTATAATCATTGTCATCATCATCACATCGTTTTCACCATCATCATCACCACCACCATGATCATTCATCATTCATAGCATCGTCGTTCTTGATGGATCAACAACCAGACAAGATTTACCTGAGATGAGGTTTGATCACTTTCCCCTGCATCATCTTCATCCCGGTGACCTGGCTCTCCACCAGCCATATCGCCAGGTCAACCGCAAACACTTTCCCTTTCAACGACTCCACGCGCACTTCTTTCTTGACGGGGGCCAAAATCGGCCACAGATGCTGCACTCCCATTTCGTGTGCAATTTACAAACTTCAATTAATTCAGTAGGCTTGAAGTTGAACGCCTCCACTCAGTTTTGATTATTGACAAACACCTGTCATCATGGACATGGTCAACCACTGCAAAGTCAGGCAATGGATTGATTAATTAATGACACGAATGCATGTGATTGATCAGGTGATCAGTGTCTGACACTGGTCACTGTCAGATCAGCAAAACAAAAACACATGCATTTTGATGGTTGCGCAATGTTTTGAATAACCCGCACCCGAAATAAATGATTACTTTTCATAATCTATTATATTTGCATTTAATACAGTATTGCACCAATATCTTACATTCAACTAATTAATATCTTCACTTTAAGATTTATTTAAAATTTAATTAGTATTCAACACGAAATATTTATCATAATATTGTACAACTAAACTTTCGATCACTACTATTTTGTCTAAGCGAGCGAAAATTGGCAACATTACCATATTTGGGTCATGGGAAGGTCATTAACCGGGACCTTCGCGCCAGATTTTGAAAGCGAGCGCTTTTGTCCGGCGACACAGTCGGCGAGAAAATTCTCCAAAATGCCTCTTTTGGGGAGGAAACTTTACATTCCAAAGGTACTGTCGAAAGCAGCGACATCGACAGGAACATCCTACGTGATTCCTTTCACCAGCGAGGTGTTTTCAAGCAAACTGTATCCTTTTGAAGTTACCGTCAGAATGCGATCGCCGGAAAAACAAAATGGCGGCGCCCATGGTTCCCTGTGTTAAGTCTATGGGGAAATTTATCAGTGTGCAGACGTCGCTGTCACAGTTCCGGTATCGATGAAAATGAGTTGAATTTCTGTTTGTAAATGAAATGTAGTGATATAATATTCATGTTTATCTTGATTATCAATTGCTTGTGAGATGCTTACACACAAATTGTAACGATTTTGCCATTTTTGGATCATTATTTTGAAATTTTTAGTGAAAATGAAATGAATGGGAAATGATTAATAATTAATAATAATAAAAATTAAAGGTAAAGGTGAGTTTTGGTAATTTCCAAAGTGCCCCCCCAACATAAATTGTAACGGATTTGGCTGATTTCAATTCCATATGAAAGATCATCGAAAAAAACATGGGAAATAATAATAATTCCCATTCAAATGCTCTAATTGTTGTGAAATTTACTTTCAAAATATCATATAAAAGTGGTTGACGCCCGGGTATCACTTTTTAGAGAACGCTAGTGCGAGGCACTAGCGTTCTATGTCCTCCTAATAAAGGACTGAAACCAAATATTTGTGTGCACGCTAATTGTGCTTAAAACTATACATATTATACGGTACTTACCAGCAATTTACTCTCCAATGTGTGATCCAACTACCGGGTGGATTAAGATTATGATTTGTCCTTCCATTCCGCAAAAAATTTGTGATATATGCGCCTCATGGACCAGTCGCTCCGTGTGTTAGCGCGACTGTGAACGAAAGGCGTACAAATTCGAATGGGGCTTGCGTCAACGGCAGTGTTGGAGTCATACTTCTATGGTTGCGATACATACTATACACGTACTACTGTATAGTATTACCGCACACTGCACTACAGTCCCGTATTACCGCACACTGCACTATACAGTCCCGTATTAGGACCTACAACGCTAGTGCTTCGCGCTGAGTTAATTTGACACTTCGAGTTGTAACGGCTCTTTTTGAATGATAACAGGGGTTTTACTTTGTCGTTTGTAATTGTGTATACTTTTCGAGCATGGTGAAGTTATAACTATTAGTTTGTACCGTAATGGTGAAGGTTTTGGTTACTAATGTTAAGTTTGACCAATACTCAACTATCCCTTTAAAAATAAATTGGCATTTTTTTTTCATTTTTATTTTCGGTTGGCAATTGCTAGTTCAGTTGCTTGTTCAGCCGTTCAAATTTATGATTCAGTAAAGTCTAAAGACAAAGTTCATATGATTATTTAGAAATCTAAGCAAAGAAAGACATGAATCATGATTCATGAATGATGAAAGAAGATGGCAAACCAAGGACAAGGTCAAGACTTTCTTTTTGAATTTTGCCTGGTAATCTTGAATTCATGGTAAATTAAAATGTGAATGAATCATTAATTGTAATTGTATGTATAAATAATATTATGACCATGTGAATGTGATGACTATGATCAGGCTACCAAATATGGCCCGTGCTGTAATAACTAATATTAGGCATCGGCATTCGGCGTTACATGGCGCGCGCGCGTAGACCATATTTTTGTACACGTAGTTTGCGCGATATTTGACTGTGGGCAATGCAACTTCGCTATTGCAAGGGTGGAGGGATATACTATTTTTCCTAATGTAATGCGGTCTAACAGTAACAGCTGACTGAACCACGTAGTATGCATGTGAAGTAGTGCTGTAACTGACCTTGATGATCGGATCGTTTGATCGGATCGGCAAAATTTTATTGATCTTCGAAATCGGATCATTGATCGGGATCGGATGATCGGCTAAAAAAAAAAAAAAAAAAAAAAAAAAAAAAAAAAAAATGTTTTTTTTTTCTTTGGAAAATGATCCCCAAAAAACACATTTTGGGAATATAAATGAATACCAAAGCAACATAGATCCATATTAATAAGCCCAAGGTAATCTTGTACGGGTATGCTTTCATTTCAAACTGATTACCTCTTCTTTTACAAAATTACTCACGCCGATTTTGAGCTTAGTCCCATGTGATTAATTTGGCGTAACCTTTCAGAAACACATGGGACTAAGCTCAAAATCGGCGCGAATAATTTTGTAAAAGGAGAGGTAATCAGTTTTAAATGAAAGCATGCCCATACAAGATTACCTTGGGCTTATTCATATGGATATATGTTGCTTTGGTATTCATTTATATTCCCAAAATATGTTTTTTGGGATCATTTTCCAAAGAAAAAAAAACGTTTTTTTTTTTTTTTTTTGCCGATCCGATCTTCCGATTTTTTCTGCATGATCGGAAATCGGCAAAAACGGTCCGATCATGTATGATCGGATCGTGATCGGCATGCCGATCCGATGATCGGTTACAGCACTAATGTGAAGTATACACAAGAGGTACTAGTAAAAATCATAGATCCGGTTCGTGTTTTGAATCAAGAAACTCGATCAATTTCGACATCGGTAAGTCCTTTTTTGCCGCATTTTCGCAGTGAACTTTGCTGAAATATCGAATTTTAGAGCAATCAGAAGTATTCTGCAGTTTGGAAAATTGTATATTTGGAAGATTCAGGTGTTTTTACGATATAATCTCGGAAGTTTTTTCTGCCTCAAGCAGTCTCACACATTTGTTTTATCGCACAAACCGAGTGTGGTGGGGCCACGATTTGGTGAATTTAGCCCTTGTTCGCCGCTGCGATACGCCGCCGCGTCACACGGTGTGCTGCATGCGCTATGCCACGCGATCGGGTAGCGACAGCGCCGTGGGCTCTGGCGGTGGGGCGCACACGCGAAATGTAAGCTCACAGCACAGCGCGCCATAAAACGAATGGCGAAAATGGTGTCACAACAAATGGATTAAATACCATATTTTGGGCAAATATCAGTTGTTTTTTTTATTTCAAAGGGCATAATGATTTACATTAGGTAAGTCCCAACCCATTGAATACCATTTGCATTATTTTCGTGCAATTTTAATTTTCATTTGGTTATGCCTACTAATATGGCCCCCCTGTTTTATCAGCTGATTAAGCGCATTAAGTGAATAACAAAGACAATTTTGCGCAGTGAACTTCATTTGCTTATAAATTATATTTTCCTTTGTGAATTGTGGTAAGCGCAATAAGACTCATCGCGCCAGCAAAAATCATCTTCTGCACGCTCAGTCATAGTCATTTTCTGATCGAATCTATCGAATGGGGATTACAAAATTAAACGGGGAAAAAAAAAAAAAAATCTATTTTTTATTGTATTTATTTATTTTTTTTTTTTTCTTCAGATATTCGTATCCGAAAATTTGTATTCGGTATCCGACCTTCACGGTCGGATATCGAATAGCCATTCGATTTGACTCAGCTCTACTTCTAAATGTAGCGATAGCTACAGAAGGGGGCCAGTCCTCTGGTAACTCGTGTGATTAACTTTCCCTTCTCCATTCTATAAATGCCGAGCGCCTGGCTAGAAGGCAGAAGGTACCATTTTAAAAGTCTTTGGTATGACCCGGTCTGGGTTCGAACCCGGGACCTCCCGTGCATGAGGCGGACACTCTAACCGCTAAGCCACCATGCTCGGTTAGCTAAAGTTGAATACATCGTCATATTAGCTTCCTTGACCAGATTTTCTGCAGAGACTATGACAACCAGATGGAGGTCTACAGACAGCCTCTGTGGACGTGCCAGTGCACCGGTCAGTCTGGTCTCAGCTACGAGGAGGCCCAGGTGTCTGAGGTGACGGCCCGAGACCAGCTCCAAGGGTTTCCAGCTCCCCTGGAGAAAGTGGTCCTGCAGAGCATCCATCACAGTGAGTATTGAACAAAATGAGGAGGAAATAATGCTATTTTGTTAATAGAATGTCCATCATACTCATATAGTGAGTTATAATGAGTTATAATAGCAAATCTAGTATTTAAGTATTAATAAAATTAACAAGATCAATAGGAAGAAAAGCATGGCCAAAGAATTTGTATGTCGGAGGTGACGGCCGGAGACCAGCTCCACGGGTTCCCAGCCCCCCTGGAGAGAGTGGTCCTGCAGAGCGTCCATCACAGTGAGTTTGGAACCAAATAATCATGCCAAAATGAGGAGGAAAAAAATGAGGATAAGGTTGAAGGTAGAGGGGAGGAGGAAGATTCTGAACTTGAGAGGAGAAAGTTAAAGGAAAGTGTAAAAGGATAGAAATGGAGGATGGTTGAGGTGGTGATGAGAGAAAAAAGAGTTTGAGAGTGAAGGAAATTGTTTTCAGCACTCTGGACGTGCCAGTGCACCGGTCAGTCCGGTCTCAGCTACGAGGAGGCCCAGGTGTCGGAGGTGACGGCCGGAGACCAGCTCCAAGGGTTTCCAGCTCCGCTGGAGAGAGTGGTCCTGCAGAACGTCCATCACAGTGAGTTTTGAACAAAATAATCATGCCAAAATGAGGAGGAAATAATGCAATTTTTTTTTCTTCATAGAATGTCCATCATACTCATATAATGAGTTAGGAGTTATATTTAGCAAATCTAGTAATTAAGTATTAATTAAAAACAAATGGGTAACCTCGGGACGGTTGAGAAGACAAGATCAATAGGAAGAAAAACATAGCCAAATAATTTGATGGAGGCTCTTACACTGCAGATTTGGGGTGCTCTTTTAAATTGTATTGGGAATAATCACAGTCACTCTATCTGGTCTGAGCAATGAGGAGGAAATAATGCTATTTGTTTTGTAGAATGTCCATCATAATCATCTAGTGAGTTATATGAGTTCATAGCAATCCTAGTACTGTATTTATTATTAATTAGAAAACAAATGGTAACATAGAAAGAAAAACATAGCTGAAGAAAGAATTTTATGGAGGCTCTTACTCTGCAGATTTGGGGGCTTGTTTAAAGAGTTCCTGGGCAAATTCGCCCAGTCACTTGGTCAGGTCTGAGCTAAGAGGTGTTAGGTACTCGGGTGTCGGAGGTCAATCCTCGGGAGCAGCTGCAGGGGTTTTCTACCAGCCTGGAGAAAGTTGTCCTGTAGAAAGTCTGTCACAGTAAGTTTCATAAAGAACAGAAGAATTAAACAAAGAATTTAAATATAGGATATAGAATATAATATGAAGAGAGATAAGGGAAGAGCAGAGGAAATGCAGAACAAGGTGAAGCTGGAGGAGGAGGTGGCAAAATGAAGGAGAAAGAAAATTAAGGAAGAGAAATAGAGGAGGAGGAGGGAGCATGAGAGGAGAATGCGAGGAAGAAAGTAGAAGAAGAATCAAGATTCAGACTGTTCAAAAAAAAAGTATCTTTAACTAAATTTACTAATTCATTATTTTATTTCTGTATGATTCCATATCATAGATGCCACCAACATTGATAACCTGGTCCAGGAGACTCACAATCTCATCCTGTTGACTTACAATGTTGGGGAGAAGGTCGAGCTCAAGGTCAAAGTCAAGGGCAAATCGTAAGTACATATTTGTCTTTGTTTTGATTCATTTTTGTTGTTGATGGCTGAAGCAGTAATGAACAAGAATAAACTTAATAATAACCCCCAGCCTTTGATATTGGGTTAGACTTGACATAGAAGTTGTGGGGAAAGGTCAAATGAAGCATGTTAAATTCTAGAAATGATGTCGTGCTGATTGCTTGCACTAAATAAAACAAACATTCAAACTCTGTTTAATTTCTGCTTGGCCAGCCGGGCCAGTAAATTTTGATAATGAAAACATTTAGTAGCTTATTTTTGGTGACCGGTGCCAATGGGTTTCTACCAATTTTGAGCTATGGTTTAGGGTTCAGTTAACATTATTTTTTTAGTAAATTTCTTTTTTGGATTTAAGGGAACTGTGTAATAGTTCAATATGCTAGATATTCATGGGTATTCTTTTACCTTCTCCAGTCCCCCAGTGATTAACTTTTCTGTGCCTGTGGTATTTTAAAGGGATCTAGTAACTTTGTTGACATGTGCAAAAAGTGATGAATGGTTGATGCAATGTATATTATTGTTATCTCATATATGTCCACAGGGTATTGTGTGAAAATTTCAAGTCAAATGGACATTGTATGGCCAAGTAATGAGCGAAAATGCAAAGTGATATTCAGTAACTCACTGCACTCACTTTGTACCTGAATACTTCAATCATACATATCTTTGTAACGAAAGGGAAATTTGAAAAACCGAAACCTGTCCCATGATTTTATTGTTAATACGAATACAACAAGGTATAAGGGAACCGCTAGAATAAAAATTTTATTTTGAGGATTTGGACAATGTTACTAAGTCCCTTTAAAACCCTTCCTTCTTGTTTCTTCAGGTTTCGAGGGAAGATCGTCAAAGTGGAGATTGACAATGCTGCTGCAGTAAGTTGCATCTAGATCAAGTATTTATTCTATAGTTTGAGATTGCTTTCTTACATGTATGCTTGCTTGCTTGCTTGCTTGTATGTAGTAGATTTGATGTGCAATCAAAACCTGTGTATAGACCACCTAAGTGAAGCAAAAGAGTTGGGATCTTGCGCTTAGAAAACGAGCTCTCTACCAATCTTGCCACATCACAACCACAAACTTTAGAACTATAGAAACTGAGTTTCACTCATACACTGGTTACTAATTTCTCTTCTCGCGTTTAACCCTAACCAGGCCGGGTTATTTCGGCTATGCTATAGCCGGGGGGGGGGGTGGATTCCACCCCCCCCTGAGATCTCGGCCGCTGAACGCGCGGCCGCCGCAAAATTTGGCACACAGATAGTTTGCGACATAATCTACAAGATTGCATTGTTATTTTTTTGAAAAAAATTAATTTCTACTTAATTATGCAAATTTATGCAAAAATCCTCTTTTTGTCTATAAATCACTAAATATGGCTCAGAATATGCTAATTTTGTGCATGAATATTCTTTATGACCTAATTAAAAGGTTTTCAACATTAAAAATTGCGACAGCCAACAAATTCCTTATGTATTTCTTTGTTTTTGGAATTTCTTATGTATTTCTTTGTTTTTTTACTTTTGTTTTTTATTGTTTTTTCGATGGAATAAATTGTTAACCATTATTTAACAATTTTTAGCCCAAAATTAAATGATTGCAGTGATTAGAATGAAAAATAATGAAGGTTTTGTCTATTCTAGGAAAAACTCAATTTCCATAGGATTTGTACACAAATCACAAAATTGAGCGATTTTCGGGCCGACGCTCACTTACAAAAGGTCACGTGACTTTAGAACGGTATACCCGGTCGTCGCAAATTTGGTCTCAAAAGTTGCGCAAGACTTCAACGAAAAAACTCGCAAAGCATGCGCGCGTTGCGGAATTATCGCGCGAAAAGTCGAGGGGGGGGTTGGATTCCACCCCCCCCCGGCCTGGTTAGGGTTAAGTTGTGTACTCTTCTGTAGTTCTGCTGCCTGATCCTAGTAACTCCCCCTTCCCCCTCTCTTGATCAAGTGACCACCTGTCTATACAGACCACTAGTCTTGAATCCCTATGGAGCAGTTTGTATGTAAATGAGCCCACCTGCTTGTAAAGCCTATTGTCTGCCTCCCTAAGTTATGTGGTCTTTATACACAGGTCTCACTTGATGTGAATTATATTGCACATGTAGCACACTATACACACTATTCTTGACTCCCTAAGAAACAGTTTGCATGTAAACCCATCAAGGACCAGAGCTATTTTAAGGCAAAATTGATCATTATTTTCCTCATCAAATTTGCAACCCCTAATTTTTTTAATAAAAAGCGGTGGGAAATATTTAGTAATTACAATTTAAGACAAATATGAAGTGACTTTGTCGCAAAGTTGCCAATTTGAATGCCAAAATCTATTTTTAAAATATCACATTGTGTTGCCAATGGATTTTCCTAAATTACAGCGATTTATGCAATAATAAAAAAATCATTAAAAAATAACTAAAGCAGGTAGAGAAAGGTAGAAAATTAGAGAAATTTATGCTATTTCTCCTTGTACACTTCATATAACTTTATATCATCTCGCTGAAGTGTAGGACTACCAACCCACAAATATGTGGGACTCCGTCCTTGATGGGTTAATAAGTATGCATGTCTGTCAGAACCACCAGTCACCACCTGCTTGTAAACTCCACTTTTCTGTCTCCCTCTGGCGGTCTTTATACACACTGTTTACGTGAATATTGCAGATGTTTTGATAAAATAAGCATTTTATTGTGCATAAAAATGAGTCTAGAACAAGAACATGAATGAAATGGGTTTTGATTATTTAAATCTCTCCCTTTTTATGAAGATATTTAAGATTGAATTTGAAAGTGTCTATGGATGCTTTTGACCACGTAGTCAAGAGTATCTGAATTATACTCAATTGTCCAAAGAACCCAAATATGGATACTTAACACGATGGATCAGGATAAAATCAGACATTGATTTTCTAAGTTTTCACTAGGTAAACATTATTCTTTTTCTATGAAAATCTCACATATCATTCTCAAGCATCTTACAATGAATTAATATATAATGATTGTGGCCTCAAATATTACTTTTGGGAACAAATGATAAAGTTATGGTAATTGAACACTTTAACCAAGCCTCAACACTAAAGTTTTCCTGAGTGGCCTGTTTGGAGAAGTAAAATCATTACTTTTCAAATTTTACTTACTCAAACAGAAAGTTTACTTGCCTGCTTACCTCTAGAAGAGATTTAAAACTAAGCATTCACATCATTCTCTTATAGTTGACCAATAATTTAGTGTCCCGATGGGGCAAGCAAACTAGGGCATTCATAATATTTTACTTGCCCCGGGCGATAGGGCAAGTGCTAGTGTCGAGCCCTGCTTTATCCTTCTCCCCTCTCTAATTACTTTGCTCCTTTGTGCTCCTATCATCCCTGTGTAGCGTCGCTCTGTTTTAATGACCGAGTCTACACCTGGGCATGCCGATTCACTTGAGGTATATTAGAACACTAATTGCACGCACTAATCATTTCTTGTTTGTAAATTGTGCCCTCTTGTGTTTTCACCGAAGTTGATTGAGTAGTTTGGCATTTTGCTGGCTATTTTGTTACCTTTTCAATACTCATGCATGTTTGGTTCAATATTTTATATTTTTACACTATTTTTACTCTTACGAAAAATATACATGAAATTTAATTTTGTCGAAACGATTCATCTACAAAATATGTATTTGTTTCTTGTGTATATTGTATCGTTCATTTTGTGAATTGCAAAAATGTTGCAATTTAACTGATTCTCAAGGAATCATACATTTTGATCACCTTGATTAAAATTGATGGTACGATCAAGTAATGATAAATCAATTTGTTTGTATTCAATTAATCGTAAATCTCTGTTCCAGACACAGAGATCCTTTAAACTTAGTTTTGGCTGTACTGTGTTGTTGCAGGGTAGCACTTTTTTAACTCGTTCCTGCTGATCTTTCTTGTTCTAGGGAAGCAGTTTGAGTGGGTCACCGTCCAGTGATAAAGAGAACAATGGAAGCTCCTTGGATACGGGACTTTCTTCCAAGGGCTAAGAAAAAGAGCAGGTAAAAAAATTAATAGAATAAATACTCTAAAGAGAAAATGGTTTGCGGATAAGAAAAAAAATACCTGTAGTTAATTTCATTGTGTTAAAAGAGCAATGAATACAATAACAATGAAAGCTTGTTGGATAGGTGACTTTCTTCCAAGGCAAAGAAAAAGAGCCTGGTAAAAAAAAATAATAGAATAAATACTCTAAAGAGAAAATGGTATGCGGAAAAGAAAAATACCTGTAGTTGATTTCATCAGAAAAGAGTTGTTTGTGTTAAAAAGAGCAATGGGATAAAAGAACAATGAAAGCTTGTTGGATAGGGGACTTCTTTAAAAGCCAAGAAAAAGAGCCAGGTAAACAAAATATTGAATAAATACTCTAAAAGAAAACAAGATGTATTTATATGCAAACTGACAGTGGTGTAGCATCGTCAGTCTGATTGGGAGGCAGGCAAATTGTTGTTGGGGGGGGGGGGGGGGGCACACCTTGTATTTCTTTAGTTGTTCAAGGATTTATTACTTATTTGTGTAATTGTTTTTGCCAAACTATTGGGGAAGGCTGTGCCCACTCCAGTACATGGGGGGGGGGGGGGGGGGGGGGGGGGGCACAGCATATGTATTAAGTTCTTTATTTTGTAATTGTTTTTGCAAACTATTGGGGAAGAGGGGGGGGGGGGCACACCTTATGTATTTCTTGTTCAAGGGTTTATCACTTATTCTTGTAATTGTTTTTGCCAAACTATTGGGAAGGCTGTGCCCACTCCAGTACATGGGGGGTGGGGGGGCACACCTTATGTATTAGTTCTTTATTTTTGTAATTGTTTTTGCCAAACTATTGGAAAGGAGGGGGGCTATTGGGAAAGGGGGGGGGGGGGGGGCTGTGCATGCCCACTCAAGTACATATACAAATCTCTATTTTTCTTTCATTTTTGAGCGTTCATAGAAGAGGCCCAATGGTTAGAGCACCGGTCTAACAATCCGAAAGGTCTCAGGATTCGATTTCGGGCAAAGCCTAGTTTTCTTTTCTCATTATCCATTTTTTCACATCTTCACATCTTCATGTAGCTTGCTGCATCATGTACATACAGATTTGTGTTTCTTTTCTTCTGCTTATTCTGTGCTGCAATCAAACTCCATATACAGTGTAACCAAGAATTATTTGGACACCTTGAAAAATAGGAAACTAACTATTTTGATAATTAAAAAAAAATGGTCTTATATTTTATCTTGATTTCAACAAAGCAGCATCTAATAAACACATACAATGAATTTTAGGCAGCTTTTTACCAAACATTTTCTTCAAAATTTGTTCTAGCATCATTTCAATTAAAATGATTGTTTCAAGGTGTCCAAATAATTCTTGGTTACACTGTATACTGTGGGATATACTGTTGCAGGCACGTGGTGGTTATAGGGTGTGTGCTCCTATTTGGGGAGCCTGTGGTGGGCCCTCCGGGTGAAATCTAGCATATTTATCTTACTCCTTTTTTTTTTCTCTCTCACAGAGCTCGCTGCAGCACAAGTACAGCATTCAACTGGAGAATGAAGACAAGATCATCAGCAGTGTGCCGGGCTCAGACCTTGTGTAAGTGAACTAATTGTCACAGCTCTACATATATTTGTTCTTTGACTTCACTTGCCCAATAAGGCAAGTTTATAAGTTAAAGGAACTACAGCGTCTAGATGGCCTAATTTCCACAATTCGGCTCTTTCCCGAAGAAAAAGAATTTGGCAGTCATTTCTCATGAAATCAAGCAATTTTGGGGTAATTAGTAAATATCTAATTGTCCTGGAAACGCCCATTTTAAATCGCAAAAATGTGACGTCATCTAAAGAACGGACTAATGAACTAAATTCTGTAGATGACGCGTCATGACGTAAGCCAATTAATTGTCAATCACATGTCGATCACGCTGCCGATTCCGGACCCTAAATGTGGGTGGGGCGTAAACTGGCTGCTAAGTGAGATTTGGCATCAGAAAACTAGTCTTAAATCACTACTGTGTTTATTTTCATGGATTTTTTCTCGGCAGACCTATGTTTCAAGTCATCAACTTTGGAATAAGTGTCAAAGTATGTTGTATTCTTTAGGTCCTTTAAAGAGACCTAGTAACATTGTCCAAATCCTCAAAACTTACTTGGTTCTCAGTCAAATTGCGTCCTTGATCATCCAGGACATTGTATTACTGGTGACTGGTTATACTATTACTGCAATGGCAAGCAGAACTAGAGGAATTGACTGGGTAATGAAAGGAAACAATTATAATATCTCTGGTGGCGAATAGCAGCACTTAATGGGTCTGCATGTGTAAAAGGGTTTGACTGTTTACTGGTAGTTTTTGTCTTTTTAGGCCTGGCTCAAGTTGAGCCACTGATGAGAATTAGGGCCTTTGTGACTAGATAAAGTAAAATCCTGCACTTGTCGGTAAAAATCAAAATTTCTATTTTTAAGCCATGAAAAGGCATTATCACAAGCTTTCATTTGATGCCTTGCTTTCCTAAAACAGACAATATTTGATTGACAAAGATGTGATTGTTTTAGTTTTACAAAAATAAGTTTTTTACATACATTATGTGAACTTATAAGTGGTCACACAAGACTGGTGGCCTCTATAGACAGGTTCCAAAACAGTTTTTCTCTGCAGAGGGTCACTTTACGAGGCCACTAGAGCCGGTTGGCTGCTAAAGACAGGTGGCCACTAAGACAGGTTTGACTTCATATTGATTTTGTTTCATTGTTTTTTGTTTTTTTTTTGTATAGAAGGTGTATTCTTGTACCTTCAACATACATTTTAGAGGTCTTTGTTAGAAGCGATGCGCTGCAAGCAGGGACGAAGGAAAACAGTCCATGTGTTGCTCAATGAATATTCTTTGAAAAAAATTGTCTACGTGATATTTAATTGATAATTTTGATTTTTTGTTTTGTTTTGTGTGTATGTTTTTTTAGGAGGTGCAGTCCTGTTCCTTCCAAGGATGTCTTGGAGGTCTTCATCAGGAACAATGCGGGTATCAAGCATACAAGCAGAAAAGTCAGTAGATTGTCTGTGACGACTTGTTCAATGAAAATGCTTTTACATTTTCTACTTGATAATGTAATTTATACTTTTTGATTTGTTTTGGTATTTTAGGAGGTGTAGTCCTGTTCCCTCCAAGGATGTCTTGGAGGTGTTCATCAGGAGCAATGCCCTGCAGGCAGGGACCAAGCAGAACAGTCAGTAGATTGTCTGTGACGACTTGTTCAATGAATATGCTTTTACATTTTCTACTTGATAATGTAATTTATACTTTTTGATTTGTTTTGGTATTTTAGGAGGTGTAGTCCTGTTCCCTCCAAGGATGTCTTGGAGGTGTTCATCAGGAGCAATGCCCTGCAGGCGGGGAACAAGCAGAACAGTCCGTGGATTGTACATGACGACTTGGTGAAGAAGCATTTGCTGACCAGTAAACTCATTCCAACCCTTTTATCTCCAACCAGGGTAAGTTTACCATTTACAAAGATTCTTTTTTTAGTAGCAATTATTACATGTAGTCAGTTCCCCTTTGTTTTTGTTTTTTTAATTTGTATATGAATGGGAATGAATTCAAATCAGATTCCTGAAATATTTAGTAAAAGTTACTGAGCAGAATAGCCCATGGATTGTACATGACGACTTGGTGATAAGCATTTGCTGACCAGTAAACTCATTCCAACCCTTCTATCACCTACCAGGGTGAGTAGATATTACTTTAAAATTTTGACTTTTGAGGTTCATTTCGTGTTGTTTAGGTGTGTTGGGTGTATATCCTCTGACAAGTTGGAACTACCACCAACCAATAGCAGCGGTCTAGCAATCTGGAGGTTTAGGGTTCAATTGGCAGTGAATTCAAATTTTCTTTTCTAATTGTTCTTATTTTGTTTTCAGTTCTGGTCAGTGTCCTCTATGTTTGAAAACTTAATTATAAAATGTGTCCCTAAACAAAATTGGCTATCTCAAAGAACTTTGAACTTCATGATTTGTTTTCATTTTTGTTTCTGTACAACTTCAACTATTTTCCTTGTTTTATGAAGTTCAGATCAGTGTCGTGTATGTTTGAATCAACTTCATGATTTGCCTTCATTTTTGTTTCTGTTTGTTCACACCATTTTAATGTTTTGTTTGTCCACAGATTTCAGCCACGGGACTCAAGCTAGCAGTCAAGCGAGAGGCTGGAAGTAAAAGCGAGATGACGCCCACAAAGCGGCAACGAAACGGCGCTGCAGGTCCTCACAACCCCTCAGTGGTGATTTCACCTATGCAGTTTTACCCATCCCCTGAAAAAGTCTTTCTCGACCACTCGTACAGCTCGCCACCACACAAACAGGGCGCTGCGTCGTCGAAATCACCTAAAAAGTCGCCGAAGAAAAGCAGCAGTAGTAGCAGTAGGAGTGGAAGCAGTAGTAGCAGCTCACCCGAAAAGAAGGACAAGAAAAAGAAGGAGTCGGGGAAGGGGAAGAAAGAGAAGAAAGATAAAGAAAGGAAGCACAAAGATGAAAGGAAGGAGGTGAAAGGAGACGGTGATGCAACGAAAGTCAAGAAGGACAAAGACAAGGCGGGGAAGAAAAGAAAACATTCCGATAAATCCGAAACGAAGAATAAGAAGCAGAAACTTGACGAGAGTTCGCACAGGACTAAAAAGGAAAAACAGAGCGAAGGTAGTGACGATGACGACTTTGTGTTAACTAAGGTTGTGGGGAAATCCCCAAAGTCCAAAGACAAGAAAAAGAAATCACCAGAAAAGAAAGCTAAGGCGGAGAAATCTAAATCAAAATCACCCTCGAAATCACCCAAAAAGACGGAGACAAGAACTCCCGCAAAACGCAAACTCACGGACCACTTCAAGCCTCTGAAAAAGACAAGCATTGAACCTAAAGTGACACCTAGTCCAGCAAAAACTAAACAAGTTTCAAGCCCTTCGAAAAGTAAAAGTGCAGAGAAAGCGATTGCCAGTGCGCAGGTTCCAATTGAAATTGAGAGTGACGATGAAGTATCTTTCCCAAGCCCAACCAAATCGAGCAAAGATAGCTCTAGCCCCTCAAAGAAATGTGATAGTCCTACAAAGGCGGTCAAACTCGGTCTCGCAAAATCATCTGAGAAGAAAGATTTAAAGCAGGCCGAACAGAAGGAAGCCAAAAGCGAAGAAGTCAAGCTTAGCGTTGCCAAATCGTCTGACAAGAAACAGCAGAAGCCAACTGCAGCAAAGAACGCTAAAAGCGCGGGAAAGAAAGCGAGCACCCAGAAGAAGAAATCGCCGCAAAAGGTGACAAAAGCGAGAGTCGTGGTGAAAAAGCTTACAGCCTCTCAGAAGGTTAAAGCAGCCGGTAGCACGACGCCAAAGAAATCAAGCGGCACTCCTAAAAAGGAAACGCCGAAAAAGGAGACACCCAAAAAGAGGACACCTGTAAAGGCTAGTCCTACCAAAAAAGCCACTCCTAAGAAAGTACAATCAACTCTGAAGAAGGTTGCAGCAACACCTAAGAAGGTTGCAGCAACACCTAAGAAGGGTGCGGCTTCCCCGAAAAAGACTCCCGCTAAGAGAACGCCGCAGAAGGCAACGCCAAAAAGGTCACCCCAGAAGACGCCAGCGAAGAAAGCACTGACCCTGAAGCTCAAGAAGGCGGATACAAAGGTCAGTATCTAATGTTTAACCCTAAAAGGTTCGGGGGGGGGGGTGGATCTGCCAATTAGACAATTATTTTGGGGTTGTGGTTCCCTATAATGTTAGGCAATGGTAGAAGTTAACTTTTCTTTTTGGTCCCATTTACACATGCCTTGCCTGAAGAGCCAAGAAAAAGAAAATCCATAACTATTATTATTATACTTTACTAACATTTCACTGAATATCGTATCCTGTATTTAATAATGAATCATGACTTTTATTGGCATGCCAATGCAGTATTAATAGAATGTCTACACATCTATTTATGCAAAACAGCAACATAATTTGAAAGTTTTCATGTTTTGTTTAATTTATTATTCTTTTTAAACAAAATGATGGCAGGCATCGCCAAAGAGAGGGCCAGCTAAGACAACACCCAACAAAACACCTGGAAGGAAGTCTACCTCACCGACCAAGGCAGCTGCTGCTAGTGGAAAGGTAATAATTATATAATATTGACTGACCTTGAGGGGGATACGAGGGCAATATGGATCCTAGTGAAGGCAATATATGTCGTATCCCCCCGAAAGAGCCCGTCAATATCATTATTATTACCCATATCAGACATCTTGAGCAGTAACGGAAATTAGTAAAATGTAAACTTTGTCTACTGGTAGCAATAAGTATGTAAATTTAGGTGATTGTTAAAATGGAAAAAAAAATCTATAAAATGAACATACATTTTAGTAAACGCGCGCAAATCCATTCATACGTCATTAGTAAATGCGCGCATGATAAATATCTTTTCGTGTTTTCCTTCACATTTTAGAAGCAGCTGAAGCAAGCAACACTGTTTGACATCGCTAAGAACCAGACAGGGAAGAAGAAGCCAGGTTACGACAAGGACAACACGCAGATCAAGTACAGCCTCGCACAAACCATTCCAAGCCCCCGGCAGCCACCCATCGTTGGAAAGTAAGTTATCAGGGGGGTGTTTCACAAAGATCCTAAGTTGATCTTAGCACTAAGATGGTCTTAAATATTATGGAAAGCCACTAGTGTCTTGAAACAGTTTTGTAAAAGTTATGTTGAAATGCATAAAATGTTGATTCAAATCATATATCAAAGAGATTCATGATCTTCACATAAAATTCATGAAATTTCTTTGATAATTAGAAAATATATATGATTTGAATCAACATTGTATGCATTTCAACATAACTTTTACAAAACTGTTTCAAGATACTAATGGCTTTCCATAATATCTAAGACCATCTTAGTGCCAAGATCAACTTAGGATCTCTATGAAACACCCCCCAGAAGTTGACAGAAATTAAGATTGATTAATTAATTAAGATTCGCCGAGAGGCGCTTGGCCACTAGTTACTCATATTATGCTCAAATGTCTTTGTCTTTACAGAGTAATGATTCAAGAAAAGAGACAAAATTAACAAGGTCTGTTCAACAGACTAGTTGGAATGCCTCAAATGATGAATACATCATTATATCTATATTGAATTACGTGTCTTTCTCTTCACAGAGATGCCTGAAGCCAAACAATTACATGATCAGGGTATGTTTTCTAGACTAGTGAGGGAGGCCTCTATTGATACTGTATGATAAATACATTTTCATTGTGCTTTTTCTTTTTCACATGTAAACTCTTTTTGTTTTGTACAATGTTATATATATTTAACATTTATTTGGAAATGAAAATAAACTGTTCTGAAATGAACTGAACTGATAACTTAATATTGCATTTAAATGTGTGTTTGTCCCAGCAGACTAATAAAGGCCAACAGACTAAATGATAAGGGTCTGTTCACTAGACTAATAAGGATGGCTGTCAATATACTTACAGACGAACATTGCAACTATTTAATTAGACTAGGTAGTGAGAATCGCCTCAATCAATTGATGAATACATATTGTAAGTTGTGTCTCTATCTTTCTCTTCACAGATTAATAAAGGCCAAAAGACTAAATGACCAGGGTCTATATACGAGACTAATATGGTTGGCCGCCAAGATTCTTACAGAAGTTTAGCTGTAACTGTGCAACTGTTTCACTAACCTAGTGAGAATGGCCTCAATCAATTGATGAATACATATTGTAAGTTGTGTCTCTATCTTTCTCTTCACAGACTAATGAAGGCCAAAAGACTAAATGACCAGGGTCTATATACGAGACTAATAAGGATGGCCGCCAAGATTCTTACAGAGCTGTAACTGTGCAACTGTTTCACTAACCTATTGAGAATGGCCTTAATTGATTAATAAATATTGTATTTTGCGTCTGTCATCTTTCTCTTCATAGACTAATGAAGGCCAAACGACTAAATGACAAGGGTCTATATACGAGACTAATAAGGATGGCTGCCAAGATTCTTACAGAAGAGCAGTGCAAGAACCTGAGGGCAGAGCTTAGAGAAGAGGTGACGAAGAAGTTTCAAGAACTCCAGGCCAAGAACAAATGGTAAGCCATATGATGAGGTCAAAGGTCATATATATTGAAGTCAAATGATAAGGTCAAAGGTCAAATGTCAAAGATTCTTACAGAAGTGTAGTGCAAGAACCTCCACGCAGAGCTGAGAGAAGAGGTGACAAAGAAGTTTCAAGAACTACAGGCAAAGACCAAATGGTAAGTCTTATGATAAGGTCAAAGGTCATAGATATTTAAGTCAAATGATAAGGTCAAAGGTCAAATGTCAAAGATTCTTACAGAAGTGTAGTGCAAGAACCTCAG
>JBAMJV010002635.1:127500-137739 GCA_037951105.1 Echinarachnius parma | reverse complement strand
CTAGTCTAGGTTCTGGACTCTGTTTGCACCTTTCCCCCATATATCGCGTAATACCACTCTGAACTGTGGAGCTGTACGGACAGATTCACAAGATGTATAAGGTGTACATACAGGTACAGAACCTAGACTAGTACTATCAAGGAGGTATAGAAAGCCTTTCTCATACCTCCTTGGTACTACACACACCTTGCATGTCTTCGATGAAGAGAAAACAAAACGCATAGATAGAAAGGGAGCGGGGCGAAGTGCATGGAGGACAAGGGACAGGAGTGACTCCCAATACAAGCGCACATAATATTTGCATGTATATTTTGCCAAACTTTGATCGAGTTTATTTATGATATATTACACGTGAGGGAATACAAATCGGGGGAGTTTTTACACATGGATCCGATAGTCCACTGAGTGGGATGTGTGAATTATTCGGTTTAATCTCCCTAAACAGCTTCCTATACTGTAAATCCATTCAACGCATTCCGCAAATACGACAGGGTGCCATACTAGACACATGTTTTAAGCGATGACATGTCGTTCATTCTCTGCACAAAGTAGAACTATCCATATATGTACACAAATCTAAACCTGATTCCCACCCCTCCTCACCCTCTCTTTATATATCTCTCCCCTCTCTCTCTTTCCTCTTTTTTCGCCGCTTCTCTCTGCAAAACCAGGCAGCTAGAATAGCATACTTTACTGTGTCGTTCTATACACAGGACTTACACAAATAATGCATGTGAAAGTTATGGGTTCGAAGGCTGCTCTGTATTACTGCTGATACATACACACATAAACACACGCACCACAAACACACCCGTTATAGTATAGACATGCACACAGCACACGCACGCTATGACTACGATTATGTTCATTATGCATGGTTTGTCAGATTCGAACTTGAGATGCCGTATCATGCATTCTTTGATTTTATGCTGCTAGTGCTGCACGTTGTAACTTGGAAACTGCTATGTTATGCAATATGTTTTTTATCTCTATAGTTGAGATGAAACTCAAGAGATTATGCAAATATATATGTTGTTGCTATTCATTTGAAATAGTGTGAATAGTCTTGTTGGTGGTGCATCATGAGTTCCTTTTCAAAACAGATAATGCGGAGAGCACAATGAGGATAGATTGCTTGGACAGAATAATACAGTTCGAACAATAATGTTCCTCCTAGCGCCTCAAATAATGCAATAGATCGTACACCTGTTCTGAATAATTATACATAAGCATGAATGAAACATGTCGAAGATGTGTGAAAGGACGGAAAGAATATGCTTTAAATTCCGCTTCAGAACGTGGTTTAACGGTAGATGGTATTGGTCTGTTTTTAGATCTCAAAGTACGCGGATCAAATCCACCCAAATGAAGTCCTGCGTTTTTTTTATAGTATTAGTTGTTGGTTCTGTTTCCCTGTTTTGTGTCATTCTTCTTTCATTTCACTTTTTTTCTCGTCATTTTTTGTTCATTATATTCTTTTATTTATTTTGTTTTAAATTGTTCAATTCATTTGTTTCTTTTGTAACCTGCATTTAAAAACAATGTTTTCATGATTGGTTTTGTTTTCATTCATTCAAATACGGTACGCACATAGCGCACACACCTCACACACGTTAATACCAGAATAAAGTTAGCAAGTATCTGTAATCCCAATATAAATCAATTGTTGGCCCCAAAGTCCACTCAGATTGATAAAAGGACAACATTTCTCCTCCGATAGACAAGATCGCTACTATATTTTCTTGCCCAAGTGCTTCGACGACATCTGGGATAACCTTGATCACTTAATCGACTGTAAATCAACGGCATAATATGCCATTACAAAATGGACTATCATGCAGAGAGCGCTATAATGCATAGTTACGTAATATTCAAACAGATCGACTGCTTGTACGAGGTTTATCTGCCTAGTAACAGCTTGAGTGTGCGTCGTAAAATATGATAACAAAAGAATCACATGGAAACCAAACAGGTGATTGTGGTGAATAGAAATTCAACAGGAAAGAGAAAACTAGTCAAAGACAAATTACCTTATTAGATGAACATAATGCTTAAATATAGAGCGATTTTGTAATAAATATTTGTACATGGAATATTTTCTATGGAATGATTTGTGAAAATACTATAACATGTTAATGTAAAACACATTCCCTTATTCAAACATATCAGGAACCAGTGGCTATGAGGCAGAATGCATGTTGTACATACATACTCGATAGCTACATTGCTATTTAATTTGATTGAATTGTTTTTAATTGTCATCTACCAGCATTTAGGGGATGTGGCTTTAAGGCCCGTATTTTCTTAAATTAATTCTAATACAATACGTAATCCTCATTGATTTACTGGTCGTGATGTTCAGTGAAACATTTTGGAGGGATCGAAGGGGAAGGATGATGGGTAGCTTGAGAGACATCGTTAAATGGACCAAGGGTGTCGAAAATTCATAACAAACATTATTTTAAAAACACGTTACAAGTTACAAGTTGCCCTTCCCCCTTTACCACTATTTAGCGGCCTTGGGGAAATAACTGAACAAGTGGTCTCGGTCTCGGCCTCGAACATTTTTGGCGATGGACATGCACCCCCCCCCCCCCCCCCCCCCCATGGGCGTCGATACTTACGTAATACCCATTCATCAGGGGGATGGATGAATAGATCATCCCCCTGATGAATGGGTATCAATGACAGATCGACGCCCATGCCCCCCCGCCTACACGACTAGTGTGTTTGTGTGTGTGTGCGTGTGTGTGCGTGTGCGTGTGCGTGTGCGTGTGTGTGTGTGTGTGTGTGTGTGTGTGTGTGTGTGTGTGTGTGTGTGTGTGTGTGTGTGTGTGTGTGTGTGTGCGTGTGTGTGTGTGTGTGTGGGTGGGGTGTGGTGGGGTGGGACAGGGAATGCCATGATTTCACCTGAATGTCATAATTGTGTATCTGACAAAAAGTAAATGATTTCCCTTCCTATTCCTATGCACAAAACGGTGGCATTTGTTAAAACAAAATTTCCTATGAAATCGAAGAATAAAAAAATAATTAATCCAATGCGACTTGAAGCTACGGCTTTACATACCGTCATGCCTAGAATGATTTGCACCAACCACCGACCCAAGAGCTACTTCTGCTTAATTGGTGGGTTCTTAACCCTAAGTAACGTTTACCTTTTCTCAACCTTGCATGATTATGCTATCATGAATACTCATTAAGACCGGCTCGAAGATCGTTGACAAAGGGATAGATACATATTCATTATACTAGATCCTTGTGGACACAGCTGGCGCTGTTGATAATACCTGCTAATACTGTGAGACAGTACCGCCTATAGGCGAACTTTTACGGTATACAAAATAGGCTACACCTGAGCTAATTGCCTATATAAGTTTGCAATCTTATATTCTCATATTCTGTAAGTCTTATTTTCTAGCACACTCATATACACTACTCACAAAAAGTAAGTACCCCCCTAGCATTTTTTCATATATCTCAAAAAGTATTTCATCGATTTTGATCATTCAAACGGATATGGATGCGCAATTTTCTTACGCACAATGTGAGTGGTAAATGGTACCCATGGAGTTACGTTTTCATCTTCAAAACATGAATTTTCTCAAACAAAGTGCCCCAAAAAAAGTTGCACTTTCAGTTTTATTTGGCATAGTGGGTACATTTTGTATACGAGTAAACATCCGTATTGAAGATTACCCGACACACAAATCTATTATGTAATCCACTAGTACTGCTGCATTGTTCTTAGTGACACAAAAATGAATTTTTCTAAAACAATAGCCCTTTCAATATTAAATTGTTGGGGATTAGAGTGGCCGAAGTGATGTCCTGTTTTCATCTGTATTGGAGTTGGCCTAATTCACTAATCTGTTATGTAATGCAGTACTACTGCCACATTGTTCACAGTGGAACCAGTTTTCAAAAGCTTACTCGTGTACAAAATGTACCCACTATGCCAAATAAAACTGAAAGTGCAACTTTTGTTTTGGCACTTTGTTTGAGGGAATTCATGTTTTGAAGATGAAAACGTAACGCTATGGCAACCATTTACCACTCACACTGTGCGTAAGAAAATTGCGCATCCATTACCGTTTGAATGATCAAAATCGGTGAAATACTTTTTGAGATATAGGAAAAAATGCTAGGGGGTACTTACTTGTTGTGAGTAGTGTATATCTAATATATGTTTATTCAATTCAATATCTATAGTAGGGAACAGGTTAATTATAGCGAGCGCAAATATCATAATATATACCCCTTTTTTGCGAAATGTGAATGATCATATGCACACACGCACGGCCAATGTGAAATGATACCACCGGGAGTATTATTCCAGTTCACTTTGTCTAAATTAATAGTTTCGTTCAAAATTTGTGGAGATTTGCAGATCTATACATGTTTGAAAACGTGGATGTAAACTTAATATGAAAACCAATGTTGCCATTTTTTTGAAAGCCGGCATGGGGGCCATATTGGCTTTTCAAAATGGCCGCCATAATCTACCGTTTTTTGCCTATATCTCCCAATATAAGCCACCTAGTGTATACATTTCGGTGTCTAAGCCTACATTTTCATGACCAATGAATTGAATGGCAATGATGAGAATAGTTTAATATGACGGCAATATTAGATTTTCAAAATGGCCGCCATAAATACCAACGTTTGCCAATAATTATGAGTTTACATGTATTTACATATACAATTTGTTACTAAATACACATTTCAAGTGCCACGAAAGTGCACGATAAGAGTCAAAGATGTATAGCAGCAACAATGGCTTTCAAAATGACAGCCAAGAATGACCCCCCCCCCCCCCCCCCCCCCCCCCCCTCCCCAATATTTCCACACCTAAGCCAGTTCGGTAGTAAAAACATTTATTTACCTAAACATTGTATGAACCATAAACTAATCCATATGAACTGTGTCCTGATATTTACAATATCTATACTACTAAAAGAGGAGGATCTGTTTGTTTGTCTGTCCGTCTGTCTGTCCGACTATGCAAATCGCCATGCCTTGAGGTATGACCCTCATCTTTCAGGTGATGATTGCTACTACCTTTAGGGAGATAATGGTGAAAGGGTATCAAATTACATTAAACGTGGGTTGATTTTTTTTGGACGTTTTGAGCCCCAACATTTCTTTTTGGGGGCGAATGTAGCCCCGGTAAATTCCGATAAGCGGTACTGCCTAGCTGCCACAATTTGTTCATAATTATGTGCATACACTATTAGTATTGTACGATATGTACACATACCGTACCCGTACGCCTACAGTGTGTTGTGTGCATGCAGTGCACAGGTAGTAGAATGTAATTTCTTCGTATGATGAAAAGTGGATAATAAATACCGGAAAACCTGACTTCATTGAAATCCATGTTCGAATTAACATGTATCATATTAAAGGTAGTGTTGAGTATTGGTATTTCCCGACGTGCCCCCCGATATTTTTTTTGTGAGATAATGAAAAACTGACTGTCAAATTCGAAAGAACATACAATTTTAATGACAGAATAAACTCTAATTTATCAAAATCGGTTCAGAAACGGTTGAAATATCCATAAATATATTTTTATTCAAAATGATCTTCACCGGCAATCACCGGGCGATATTTAGACTTTTTAGAAAAATTTCAAAAAATGCTCGAAGACTACTTTGAAAAAAATCAGAATACGTTTTTAAAAAGTCGTTGATGATATCTCTATTGAATCATTATTTTAACAAACATTAAATGCACAATTTTGTATGAAAAAAGGTTAAAACCAATGATTTTTTTAATAGCGCCCTCTTGAGTTGTAACGGCTCTTTTTGAATGATAACAGGGGTTTTACTTAGTCGTTTGTAATTGTATATACTTTTCGAGCATGGTGAAGTTATAACTATTACTTTGTACCGTAATGGTGCAGGTTTTGGTTACTAAAGTTAAGTTTGACCAATACTCAACTATCCCTTTAATAACTGTTTTCACTAATATTATATTTGCTATTAAGAAAGTACCAACCGTGTTTTGTTTGGGTGTATTTATAGCAGCCTTTGTACTTAATCGAAAGTACAAAACGTTATCAGGGCTATGATATACGAACGAAACTAAAACATGTTAAATAACGGACTACTTATATTGTGCATCACATCCTAAACTGAACCAGGAAACTTGTCAGAAAGTAATGTATTATGCTGTAACTTGACTACCATAGTGTGTCTTAACTGTAAACTTGAAATTGGAGGAATGTTTCATAATTGCATAATACATATAAGTGGTTTCAGTACACAAAATCTTTTCATATCTAAAATCAAAATAATTTTCCTTTGGAATAGATGGCAAAAAAACAATTCCTGGAAAATGATTTTACTGACTATTTTACTTCTACTATAGAAGTAATCGGAAACTTTAAAAGTACAATTAATTATAAGTACGTGTCATTATTAATGTACTGCCAATTGTCTATATCATTGATTTTGTATGTATAATAAGAATACATAATTGTGTATTGCTTTTTATGTCGTACTGCAATTATAATTAATGTCGTATTTTTTGACATAAAATAACAACAACATAAAACCCGCGACAAAAGGCTTTAACTAAAGGGAGGTGTTTGAACACCTAAAACGGTAACTTGTTGCTCAAGGGAGTTGTTTGAATACCCCAAACACACCCCCCCCCCCCCCCTCCCATCGGTACGCGTATGGGGTGTGCTTGAACAGCACCAAGGGGATTTAGAAGAAGAAAGAACAGAGTTAATGAGGTGTACAGTGTTCCCCTTTTGAGTTGTACTTTGCCTGGTTGTCCCCTTTAATGTCTCTCATGGTGGTTGTCCTCTCCAATAAGCTGAGAAATGTCGACTGATCTTTAAATATATGTTTGAATAAACATTTACGGTTAAATGCCAATAGGTAGAAGAGATGGTGCTAGACAAGTCCTACAATTGACCAAGAAGCCTTTTAATTTTGTTTAAATGCATATAAATTGCTTTTGTTCCCAAAGGAGCCTTCGGAAAAAATGGCAACATGGATTTTTAGATTTGGCGTACTTCAACGCTTCCAAAAATGCAAAATATTCATAATCTCCAAAAAAAATGAACGAATTTACATTAGGAACCCGACTATATACAAACATTAATTTTGAAAAAGGGGTGGCAGACATATTGTATATAATATAGGGGACGTGAAAGGCTGATGAAGAGATCATAGAAAAAGGAAACTATGAAATAGAGCAAGGTTGATGTAAATTATAAAACAGCTCTGGTGAATTCTGTAACGTGATTGGTTAAATCCTGTCACGTGACTATTCATTAAATTTCAACAAACATGCACGACCGTGCAAAACAGGGTGCAACCGGGGTGCGTTACTCGTTTTCGTTGCACAACTTTTTGCACGGCTGTGACCTCACAATGCTTGTTTACATAGTTATATCGAAGACAATCTTGCGAGAGTGATAAAAATAAGATGGAAAATGCTTCATTTTGTAAATTATCTATTCTGTAGTAAATAAATCTTAGCAATTTCGTAAATTATATGGTATGTGATTTGATATTGGGAAGTCTTGGAATGGAAATGCATACAATTCTTTGATAATTCTCACTTTTAACGGGCAAATTTTCGGATTTTCGGCATTTCAAATTACTTGGATTTATTCAATACTTCGACTGCATTTGATCTGCTGAGCTGCAGAGTCAAATTCAGTGAAGCGACTAACAAGCGAGTGCAGTAGTGATGATTAATTTTGTAAATTCCTAAAATAATTCACACTCTAGACAGTAGATAGACTGGGTTACTAATTGTGGCGAGTCTTTTTTCAATAATCCAGCAAAATGAAACAATCCGTGGTTGAGCTAGGTTTATAAAACAAATAATACTACGGTCTTATTATCGTGCGTCATGTAAATGCATCGACTCTCGGCTATGTTAGCTATGCGCATGCGCACTCGGCTTCGCCTCGTGCACATCGCACAGCTAACATAGCCTCGAGTGCAATGCATTTACACAACACACTCTAGACCGTGTATTATTTGTATATCATGTGATGTTCAGGTTTGGTGGGATATACAGTTATAGATCAGAGGGAGCGTGGCTATAATATACGTACAACTACAGTCACTGTCTTGATGAGTCACATATGTAGTCCCCGTGGTTTGATATGATACACTCGAAGGCGCCGAAATTGTTACAGCAAATATCACCTCCACTTTGTCTTCCTGAATCCACGGCCCTGGGTCCACGGCAGTCCAGAATCAAAACTATATGTTATTTCCGAAGCATGTTTGAGTCAAGAATTGATTCAAAAGCGGCACAGACTGATATATTCTATTAAAACTCACGCCCATGCCCATGGAAGTATTGAATAAATCCAAGTATGAATTTGAAATGCAGTACCGGTATACTTCTATACGTAACGCGCGCGTTGCCAACTATGGTAGCCTTCAGGAGAGCATTTCCCGCCCGTAGAAGTAGAAGTAGAATGCGTACGCATACAGTGCATGGATCAATATCACCATTGGTACGCCCTTTCTCCAACAACACGCTAGCTACATAAGTAGCTTCGAATGTCAATTCCAATGACATTAATGCCAAATGATACGCGTATGGCAAGCCGTTTGCCCCAAAAGTCGATAAACTCTGTTTTTCAGGTGATAAACAGAGTTTATCTGATCTGATGAACAGAGTTTATCTGATCTGATGAACAGAGTTTATCTGATCTGATACACAGAGTTTATCGACTTGTTGGGCAAATGGCTTGCAAATATAGCATAAAGCACGCCGTTTGCCCCAAAAGCCGATAAGCTCTGTTTATCAGGTGATACACAGAGTTTATCTGATAAACAGAGTTTCGACTTTTGCGCGAACGGCTTGCTATACGGTTTGCCCAGAAAGTCGATCAACTATGTAAATTTATATCAGGTGATAAAAAAGTTTATCTGAGATTAACACCGTTTGTCAGAGATAAACAGAGCTTCACGACGTTTTGGGCAAACGGCTTGCCACGCGCTAGATATAGGTTGTGTGTAAACGTCTACACTGTGTAGTTTGTTTTACCCGTCCGACGGGATAATTTAAGACGTATACATTTTGCTAATTTCTCTGCCAACAAACATCCAATTAACGTGAAATGTTCACATATTTCTGTTTGGCCATATCAGATCACACTAATACACATTTTATTAAAGGGCAATTAAACCCAAGCAAAATGTTGCATTCATAGACTTGAAGAGATTAAGAGGAATAATCTCTGAAAGTTGGAGCATAATCGGGCCATAAACAAGAAAACTATGGCTCTTTGAAGATGCCCATTTATTCCTATGGGGAACTCAAACAGGCAATGCACTCTGATAAGTTTGTGGACTACTCCCCATATGTTTTGTACACACATTTTCCCATTTTTACATTTTTCTTCATAGTCACACTTTTCCATTCCCCAAACTCACGATATGTTGTGTTTAAATGTATTCTACAAAACATATGTTGAATTCAAACGAAGGGTAAACCTTATACTTTGAGATAATTGAACAAAATTGAAATTTTGTGTACAAAACGTATGGGGAGTTGTCCACAACTTTGCCAGAGTGCGTTGCCAATTTGAGTCACTCATTGAAATAAATAGATATTTTCAAAAAGCCATAGTTTTCTTATTTATTGACCTATTGTGCTCAAACTTTCAGAGATTATTCCTCCTAATCTCTTCAAGTATATGAAAGTAACATTTTACTTGGTTTGCATTGTCCTTTAATCACTCATCACTGTTTGCACTTGTCAACAAAGTTACTAGATCAATTATCGAAATATTCACGCTTTTATTTGCACGTAATCGTCTTACTGCTGAAATAATTACTCGATCTACAAGTCGTGGCAATGCCTATACAGGGAGGCCCCACACAAACGGAATGGGGCACTTCCCAAAATAAAGTAACCAAATGATTATGTCCATCGGATAGGATGTCTTTCCCAATGAAAAACAATACCAAGAACAGTAAATTTGGTCGTGAAATTTTTGTTTTAGGGCGCTGTACAGTGATACCATGTGATAAGGTTCCGTTTTATGTCCATTTTTACAAAGTCAGTGCCTGATAAATCGGACTTACTGCCCGTCATAGTATTGAACAAATATGCCTATTTTTCGGCACACAGTTGACACAATGGCGCGCGTATTGCTCGTTGTTCAATGCTTATAACGGGCATTAAGTGCGGTTTATCAGACACTGACTTGGTAAAAATTGACGAAAATGGGAACCTGACAGTGTCACTCAC
>JBAMJV010002635.1:0-125000 GCA_037951105.1 Echinarachnius parma | reverse complement strand
CCACAGTGGCGTAGCTATCGTAGGGGAGGGAGTCGTGGGGAGCACCCCCCCCCCCCCCAAAAAAAAATGAAGATATTCACAGAGTTATTGAATCAACAACATTCTGTACCAAAAAATACAAACAGATTATACTCATGTAGATTTACTTCAAACGCTACTAAACTAAGAGCGTCAATATGCAAAAAAGAGTTCTGTTTTTTTATATTTTGTGTTGATGATATGTAAGAATGATAATAATCGTAGTGCGGAATATTACAACTACACGTAACGTATATATGTATTATACAATAGAGAGAGCATTATACTTCGCCAAAAATAAAAGAAAGTCAAACATAATTATACTCATATATATCCATGCATTCAATCTTTACAATCATCTACGAAAAACTTAAGTTCTACATATATTTACAAAACTAAGATATTAATTAATTGTTCGGCACATATCATTTCAAAATCACAAACCTATTTTTTGTTACAGTAGACAAGCATTATATCTATCTCAATCTTCTAAATTTTTGTAGTGATGCTGGAAATGTTATCTTTTTTTTACAACGGATCGTTGATACCACTGAACCGAATCGAGTGCCATAATGCAAATGTATCTCTCTGTCTGTAGATCATAGTACCGCGAACCCCAAACATTCAGAACACATAGGCGTAACCAAAAAATGACTGTTTTGGGGGTTTGAAGCCCCCCCCCCCTTTCAACCTATAGCTGGTCTTTACCGATGGTCTCGGCCTCGAAAAGTGCGAAAAATCCTGGTGTTGGCCGCGAAAATGTTGAAAATTCTCAGTCTCGGCTTCGAACATTTTCCACCGACACCCCCCCCCCCCCCCCCCCGCTTACAGGATTCTCAACCAATGGTATCGACCTCGACGTTTTTTGCCCGATCCTGGTCTCTAAAATGTTGAAGGTGCTTGGTCTCGGCTTCGAAAATTGTCTACGTCATATCTACGTCACTAAAATATTACACTGTACTAAGGAATAGCGATTTGCTAAAATATATTTTAGTGACGTAGATATGACGTAGATGAAATAAATATTAACTTCATAATACACCCCCAGGTGTAGGCCTCGAAAATGTTTGACCGGCCCTGGTCTTGGTCGAGAAAATTTTGAAGGTACTTGGTCTCGGCTACGAACAATTTCTACGACTACCCCCCCCCCCCCCCCCCCCCCCCCCCCTCCCCTTTGAAAGAATCCTGGGTACGCCACTGTCAGAACATGAACATCAACACAATACGAGTTCGCTGCAAATACATACGCAATGCTTTACTAGGCAGTCACGTGCTATGAATGCTGTGAGCTCTAAGTCCATGTATAACCAAAAAATGGTTTATTCCATCACACATCGTCATATATGCAATTTGTACGGTACCCAAACGGTTATAATGCGCTCATTGCAAAGATTCCGAGAGCATAATGCAGAAAGTATCTATATGGCCCTTTTAGGACTGCCATGTTTTAATGTACATGCAGGTATAGTGTAATTATGACTCTGTCTATATTGGAGTAGTCTTTCCGCCTTCGTGGAAGAAGATCCAAGTATCAAATGCTTCTATCTCGGGAAACAGTACACGTCCTTTGCCGTGAAATAATACAGCGCCCCGTTAAAAATCCGATTGAGCCTATGTAATCCTAATCTTTTTGGCCGTAGATATCAGGGTCACCTCAGCAGCTGCGCCAGTCTTGGTGACCACTGCGGCAGTGCCATCGGGGGAAACCGAGAGTATGAGGGCGCTGCAGTCGTGCTCTTCGTTCTCAAAAAGCGTATCCAGGAGATGTCCATCGAATGTATATCTCTGGAGAGTCCAAAGATCCTTGGCTCCCTTCCAGAGGACGTACAGTAGTCTCTCGTTGTCGCAGCCGATCGTGACCTCCTTCCATTCGGGACGAGTGATCGTGCGCAAGATCTTACCGCCCTGGTCAACAACAGAGATCTTTGAGGAATCGTGGGTGAACAAAATCACGTTAGCGTCACGTGAGCACATGGCAACACAGGCTGGATATAAATCTTCGGTTATCAGCCTCTTCTGGTAAGTCCCATTCGGACGCATGACGTGAATCCTACCCTTGTCTGCGACATAGATATTGTCGGCATGATCTGTTGCTACGCTTGTTAAGGACCCAGCACGCTGCAAAGCGGAAGAAATATTTCTGCCCGGTTCTGTGATGAGTGCAGTCGAATGCATCAGCACTAGACGAAGATCAGAAAGTGATACGATCGATGTATACTTTTCATTTACCCTCTTTTCTAGTTCAAACTGTGTGGCTGACTCATACTTTACATCTGTTTGCTTCACTGCATAATAGCCAAACCAAGCTACCACTGCCAAGCGTCCATCTTTCGTGAAAGTCATCGAATACGGGCCTTCGCCACAAGATTGGATTTTCATGATTCTTCTGTCCCTGATTGCTACCACTAAAGACCCCAGACTTAGCTCATCCTTCGACGCGTTGATATGTAGCTGCTGGGACGCTGATTCACTGATCTTCTGAAGTAGACTGATCTCCAGTCTCTCTGACGTCACCTGATCGATTGATTCTTGTAGAGGCTGTTGGTTCTTGTAAGAAAGTGCGACGGCAACATCATTTGACTCTTGTTCCAGGATCCTTCTTGCTTCGGTCTCGCAAAAGGCTAGGGTCTCCTTCACCTCTTTGGACTTCTGTCGGAGTTTGTCAAGTTCTAAGCGTTGGTTTTGCAGAAATGAGTTCCTTGTAGCCATGATGTTTCGTTCCCATCGTTTCGTCTCTTGTTCAACCCTCGATTTCATATTCTTATTGAACATTTCCTCCTGCATTAGCATCGACTTGTCGACGGTATCAAGCACCGAAATGAATGAGGCGCATTCTTGCGACTTTTCATCTACTCGTACCAACTGGGAACGGATTCTCTTCTTCAGTGTCGACGCAAACTCGTTAATCGGGACATGCTCGTGATCGTCCTCTGTACAATGATCGCTTTTAGTGCATTCATCACAAATTGGAACGTTGCAAACAGTGCAGAAGAATCTCAGCTTCCTTTCAGTGTGATTCTGACAAAATGTAGAGACGCCCTCAACTTCACCTTTCTTGATTTTCAATCCCCCCGTCACGGTATGGTTTCTACTCGCCTTCATTTTACCGTGAGCCCTACCACAGTGTTCGCACATCGTCTGTGCGCACTCGGAGCAGTGGATGAATCCATGAGGTTGGTTTTCATCCGTCTGGGTTCTCCCACATATATCACAGGATATGGGCAACCTGGTCGACTTGGCGTCTTGTTTCTCTTCTTCATCCTTAAGAGCCTGAAGGAGCTTCATCGCCCGGAAATCTAGCGTCAAAGCACTGACACCTCCCTTTGGTATATCTGACACCTTTTGACACAGGGGACATGGTATGGAACGTGCGCTGCCTTTCTCTGCCTGGAACTGTTCAAGACACTTCTCGCAGAAACTGTGCAGACAGGACAGCGCTCTCGGGTTCTTGAACCGATGAAGGCAGATGGCGCACTCAACGTCTGCACCGAATAGTTTAGAAAATGGTGACCCCCCCGTAGCCATATTCTTAGCGTATTGAGTATAACAATTTCTTAACGAAGAGGTACAACATATAATTTTAAAAGGGAATAAATGCAAATCAATTTAATATTTGTATGCGAATCACATGTTTCTTAATATAAATAGACAGGCTATTGTCATATACGGGTATGTGGCTGTAACATGCGTTTTTCTGCAACAACACAAAATAAGTTTTTTAGTGACTGCGGGCGTACGTTAAAATAAATTATATCATAGACCTATATAATTATATGTATATGTGTTCTTGTTTGTTGCTGTCGGACTAGTACACCTAGCAATCTAAAATCATTAGCATTTATACGATGAATGTACGAGATTATGTGAAAATGTACTGGATAACAAAGAACTAACGAGTCGCTCAACATGTCAACAGAGCTCTTTGAAACCTAATGACTTTTATACAACAGAAATAACGAAGATATGAACCCGTCAATAGAGCTTAATGTTGCAACTCATGCATTTCGTTAATACTTATGAAATCTCCTAGACCTGAACATGTCCATTGAGCTCTTGTAAATTAGGCATTTCACAAATAAAACAGAAACCAAGTAGATCTCAACATGTCACTTGAAGTATAAATTCAACGACATCAATTGCTCGATGTGTCTTAACTGCATGGAGCCAGATATGAAAAAATTCAGGTTGTCACTTGTTAACATTAAAGTCCTCCCAACAAAAGGACAACAATAAGTTAAAGTTCTACAAACACTTGGACTAGATTTCTAGTTGGTCTCAGAAACGTCACGTCTTCTGTGGCAGCTGTTCTACTTCAATACTTGCATGTTGAGGACTTGAGGTCATCCAACTCTCCATGTATTCATGCCAAGAAGCGTCTGATGAAGTATTGCGTCGACCAGGGTGGCTGCGTGTACCAGTTTATCTCTGCAATGAATAAGATAATACATACTACTATTAATATTGATGATAATAACGTTTCATTTACATAGGAGATCAGCATCTTCATTGGCCTGTTGACTTACACTGCTCTTCAAGCGGGCCATGCATTACTTAATGGTATTATTATACTACCCAACTCAATATGTTATAATATATCCCGAGTGCCTGGCTTGAAGGCAGTAGGTGCCATTTTCATAATGGTCTTTGGTATGACCCGGCCGGGGTTCGAACCCACGACCGTCCGTGTGTGAGACGGACGCTCTACCACACTACTCACAAAAAGTAAGTCCCCCCTAGCATTTGTTCATATATCTCAACAAGTATTTTACCGATTTTGATCATTCAAACGGTAATGGATATGGAATTTTCTTACGCAAAAAATGAGTGGTATTTGTCTGCCAATTGATGGCACTGTTGGTGTGAAATCATGCATTTTATGATAAAAGGTGTGAAAAAAATCTTGCACTTTTGTGATTTGTGTCAGCTTCTACACGAATAACAAGAGAATCACGCATGTTTCTGAACTTTTAGCCACTCTAATCCCTAACAATTTCAGATTGAAAGGCCTATTGTTTCAGAAAAATGCATGCTTTTGAAAAATGGTTCCACTAAGAACAATGCAGCAGTAGTACTGAATTACATAACAGACTTGTGTGTCGGGTCATCTTCAATGAAGATGCTTACTCGTATACAAAATGTACCCAATATGCCATATAAAACTTAAAGTGCAACTTTTTGTTTGCATTTTGTATCAGAAAATACATGTTTTGATGATGAAAACGTAATTCTATTGCAACCATTTACCATTCACATTGTGCGTAAGAAAATTGTGCATCCATTACCGTTTGCGAGATCAAAATCGGTAAAATACTTTTTGAGATATATGAAAAAATGCTGGGGGGGGGGGGGGGTGGGACTTACTTTTTGTGAGTAGTGTATATACATAGATTGTATCACAAGTTGAAATGTTAAAACTATGTATCTGAATTGAAATCGTCGTAAAATAAGAAATACAAAAAATGGAATACTCGTATTGACATTCTGTGATCAGAATAAATTGTATATACTTGAAACAATGTCTTCAAGGAGTTTCCAATACACATGTGTGGCCAAAATGGGTATAATTTACTTAGAAAGTACTGTATAATATATTGCTGGCTATATAATATTCCCATATGTTGTAGATCTGCGATCATAATGACACAAATGAAATGATTATAATGCAATTAGGTACTGTATGACTTTTGTATGTCAGCACCGTGCGAGCGTGTGCATTGCGGAGATCGAGAGCTTTGTTAAATCTTAAAACTATGAGACAGTTGTGGGGGGGGGGGGGGGGATATGGGTTCCAAGGATAGTATACAACCCCAGTGTAAACACATACAACGCAAACAAAATGCCTGTTTTAATAATACCCCCGTCACATTAGCTACGCTCTCGCGCCGACCTAGCGCCGCTCCTAATCCCCATTCATAAAATTGGAAGCGTGGGGAAGACGTGGGGAGAGCGTGTTGAGGTCGTGTGGAGAGCGGCGTTCATTGTTCGCTATTGTTTAGATCGTACACTTTTCTCGGCCGCTCTGGCGCCGCTCCCGCGGCGACCAAGTTAAATTAGCAAATTGGCAACGCAGTGGGCAATGAATGGGAAGATTATCTCACATGCGTCAATAGATATCCTTCCATGAATAGCTCGATGAACAAAAGAGCAGGACGTAGCTAGCTCGGCGTTCGCTTTGGACATGTTGAAAAACAAACTTGGGGCTTCGGCGTCCTACTCTTTGTTCAGGGGCTATTGTATGTCCATGCATGGGAGGATATCTTTTCACACAAGTGTCATAATCTTCTCATTCATTCTCAAGTTGAACAAAAGACATTCTTGCAGATCTATTCCAGCACTTCTGCTAGTGGACGCTATAGATTGCGAAGTTTGACACGTTTCAACTATAGGTAAAATGATATCACAATTTAAAATGGCATGTCCGGGCAAAAATAATGTACATTTGGGGGAAACTCAATTTCTGGCTAAAACGTGGCATGGCGGCATACAAATTATATGAGGCTCCAATGAATGGGGACATACGCACACCCTATGTATGCATTATGAACACATATTTCCCGCAAATATATGATTGTTTTGTCCAAAATCTACCACTACTACTACCACCACTACCACTACTACCACTACTACCACTACTATCACTACTACCACTACTACCACTACTACCACCACTACCACCACTGCCACCACCACCACTACCACTACCACTACCACTACTACCACTACTACCACTACTACCACTGCCACCACTGCCACCACTGCCACCACTGCCACCACTGCCACCACCACCACCACTACCACTACCACTACTACCACTACTACCACTACTACCACTACTACCACTACTACCACTACTACTACTACCACTACTACTACTACCAATGATAGTCAACAATAATAACCCTCCCCATTCCCTCCACCCAACCTCGTGAAACGCACTGAGTGTGTTCAACTACATTCGTACATGGTATTGGATCGCACAGAGCGTGTGCATGGAGATCGTGTTTCCCCTGCGCTTTGAAAATTTTTTTTTTTTTTTTTATAAGTACGAGAACGCAGACAGAGCGTAGAGCAAATGACCTCGTCTCATTGTTATGAGCTATTGTTAAAGATACACCAAGCGTGCACAGTGAATAGCTCGGAAAGCGTGGCCAAAGCGTACGCAGAGCGTGTTCAGGTCGTGGCAAGAGCGGGAACGAGCTACCATTGTGTCATTAATCGCTCGATTTGTCGGCGTTTCCCCTGCGCTTTGGAAAAAATGTTTTTTTTTTTATAAGTACGAGAACGCAGACAGAGCGTGGCTATAGTGTGACGGCACACTAACTAAAGGGGGGACACCTAAGGCAGTCAATTGTTCGCTCTATGAGAGTAATATACAAATAATACACGGTCTAGAGTGCATTGTGTAAATGCATCGCACGCGAGGCTCTGTTGGCTGTGTGTTGTGCACGAGGCCGCCGAGTGCGCAACGCACAGCCAACAGAGCCGAGAGCGCGATGCATTTACATGATGCACGATAATTGAGACCGTGTATTATTTGTTTTATAAAACGAGCTCAACCACGGAATCGTTTATTTTGCTGGATTTTTGAAAACAGACTTGCCACAATTAGTAACCCAGAACCCATTCCAAAAAAAAAGTAGACTTTCCAAAAAAGTCTAAAAAAATGGACCGTTTCATGCAATTCTAGATGGTCTAAAATATAACATTTTCACTCAAATAGAACCAAATTTCATGGTTTACATACAATAATCCCAACAAAGGTGCGTCGATTGCCACACCTGCACTTACCAAGGTTCGTCGATCGCCACACCTGCTCATACAAAGGTTCGTCGATCGCCACACTTTATTCTTACCGAGGTTCGTCGATTGCCACACCTTACTCTTACCAAGGTTCGTCAATTGCCACACCTTGATCTGTCCTAGGTTCATTGATCGCCACACTTTATTCTTACTGAGGTTCGTCGATTGCCACACCTGCTTTTACAAAGGTTCGTCGATTGCCACACTTTACTCTTACCAAGGTTCGTCGATCGCCACACCTGCTCATACAAAGGTTCGTCGATCGCCGCACTTTATTCTTACCGAGGTTCGTCGATCGCCACACTTTATTCTTACCAAGGTTCGTCGATTGCCACACCTGCTCTTACCAAGGTTCGTCGATCGCCACACCTGCTTTCACAAAGGTTCGTCGATCGCCACACTTTATTCTTACCGAGGTTCGTCGATTGCCACACCTGCGCTTACAGTGGTTCGTCGATTGCCACACCTTGATCTGTCCTAGGTTCGTCGATTGCCACACTTGACCCTTACCAAGGTTCGTCGATTGCCACACCTGCTCTTTCCAAGGTTCGTCAATCGCCACACTATACCCTTACCAAGGTTCGTCGATTGCCACACTTGCTCTTACCAAGGTTCGTCAATCGCCACACTATACCCTTACCAAGGTTCGTCGATTGCCACACCTGCTCTTACCAAGGTTCGTCGATCGCCGCACCTGCTCTTACAAAGGTTCGTCGATCGCGTACTTTATTCCTACCGAGGTTCGTCGATTGCCACACCTGCTCTTACCAAGGTTCGTCGATTGCCACACCTGCTCTTACCAAGGTTCGTCGATCGCCACACCTGCTCTTACAAAGGTTCGTCGATCGCCACACTTTATTCTTACCGAGGTTCGTCGATTGCCACACCTGCTCTTACAGTGGTTCGTCGATTGCCACACCTTGATCTGTCCTAGGTTCGTCGATCGCCACACTTTACCGTTACCAAGGTTCGTCGATTGCCACACCTGCTCTTACCTAGGTTCGTCGATTGCCACACCTGCTCTTACCAAGGTTAGGCGATCGCCTCACCTTGCTCAGCAGCCAATATTAATAAAAAAAAGAAAACAAAATCCTGCAAAGTTATGCATAATACAGTCAGACCTGTCCTATGGGCCACCTGTCTATAGCATCCAACCTGCCTATAGTGGCCACCAAAAGAGTTACTCTACATAACAAACAGTGTTGAGGAACCTGTCACCTGTCTACCGTGCATAGCCACATGTTTACCTTGGTGGGCATTATACACATGTCGGTTATACTGTAGGCTACATACCATTTGAAGAAAACAAAATTATCCTTGTGCCACATTACAATTTCTTGATCACAGTAGGTGCCAAATCCAAGGGTTCGTGAAGAATGTCCTTGACAGACGTAGTCATTAATTGCATATGCCATGCCAGCATAGTGATGGCTACATGCATTCTCTTTATATAGCCAATGCAAAATGAAAATGAATGATTTAATTGATCCTTGTATCCTAAATTAACATGATGTAGACAATATCATACTGTCTTGGCTATCAGAATGTCTACAGTGCATGTAAGTTGAGAAGAGTCTTTTTTTTCTTTTCGCTTTCTGTAAATATTTGGTCAGCCCTAGTTGGCATAGAAACCAGCTGATAAGACGTATTGCAGCTACACTTTCAATCTCTGATCTTTGACCTATGAATCATTTCTACTCCAACGGTATTTGACTCTTGTGTAAACAGTGTTGAGGAACCCGAGGTCACTGGTCTACCGTGCATGGCCACTTGTTTCTCTTGGGTGGCCATTATACACGTGTCGGTTTTACTGTACATACCATGAACCTGCATTTATAGATCAACTTTTGAAGAAACAAAATTATCCTAGTGCATTATTACAATTTCCTTGATCACAGTAGGTGCCAATTCTAAGAGATCTTGATGAATGTCCCTGACATACATATATAGCCATTTATCACATGTGCCAGCATATAGTGATGGTTACATACATTCTCTTTCTAGCTAGATCAAAATTAAAGCAAATTATTTTATCTGTACACTATAATATGTACATGATGTAGGAAATATCAATATATTGTCTTCGTGGAACTAGCTGGTGCATGTAGTTGGGATTAGTTTGTTTTTCCTATCTTTTTCTCAAAATATGTGGTCAGCTCTAGTTGGCATAGAAACCAGCTGATAAGACTGCAGTTCCACTTTCAATCTCTGATCTTTGACCTATGAGCTGTTTCTACACCACTGCATTTGATTATTGTGTAAACAATTATCTGCTGCTCTATATGTCCGTTATGTATGTACTATGTATGCATATATATATATATATATATATATATAACACCCCCTGTAATGATGTATTAAGCCATAATACAGCATAAAAGAGCATACTCTATGCGCAATCCATGGTACCCAACAAACACAAAACGTTTACAGCACGTTTACAAAACGTTTTTATTAGGTTCCGTAGGTCTTCGTCTTTAATGAACGTTTAAAAAACGTTCTTGAAACGTTCTACTGGTCCTTGCACTTGAAAGCAAATACATGAAAGGTTTTTTATTGGTTTTTCTAACGTTTAAACAACGTTCTAAAAACGTCCATTTGGAACGTTCTAAAAACGTTTTCAACCTTCAACAAATAAACGTTTTAAAAACGTTTTCAGAGAACGTCCAAATAACCAACTTTGAACCTGTTTAGAACGTTCAGAAAACGTCCAATTGTTAGTTGGGTATATACTCCTATATCACATGGGAAGGGTTCATATCAAGCTAAATTATAGGGCAACTTTGTAGCATTTACATGGTATATATTTGTTAAATATAATAACATTGAAATATCAACCAGAAAAATTATGAACATTTTTTGGTGCAATATTGTGAAGTCTTAATTACCCGTTTCTCTGTATTCTTTATATTATATTATTTGTTCTCTTTATTTTATAAAAAAGAAAAACATTCCATAGAATTAATTCCCAAATACTTGAATTTTTATGACGCACTGGATTCCTGACAAATGGTTGTATGCACTATAAGACACTTTAAATAGGATGATTATAGTTCCTAAAAAATTGAGCACAATTGGTGAAAAGATTAGAAAGCAACGGCTCTCTGAAAATATAAATTTACGTGTATTTGTATGAGTGATTCAATTTGCAACACTCTGCCAAAGTTTTGGACTTCCCAACTAACAATTGGACGTTTTCTGAACGTTCTAAACAGGTTCAAAGTTGGTTATTTGGACGTTCTGTGAAAACGTTTTTAAAACGTTTATTTGTGGAAGGTTGAAAACGTTTTTAGAACGTTCCAAATGGACGTTTTTAGAACGTTGTTTAAACGTTAGAAAAACCAATAAAAAACCTTTCATGTATTTGCTTTTAAGTGCAAGGACCAGCAGAACGTTTTAAGAACGTTCTGTAAACGTCCATTAAAGACGAAGACCTATGGAACCTTATAAAAACGTTTTAAGAACGTTCTGTAAACGTCCATTAAAGACGAAGACCTATGGAACCTTATAAAAACGTTTTGTAAACGTTCTGTAAACGTTTTGTGTTTGCTGGGTTCCTGCTGTAATGACTACTCCCCATACGTTTTGTACACATAATTTCAATTTTGTTCAATGTTCTCAAAATATATTTGTTTTCCATTCGTTTAAATATTCAAACTGTTTGTAGAATATGTTTATACACAACATATCATGAGTTTGGGGAAGGAAAGTGTGACTATATGAATAAAAATGGGTAATTTGGTGTACAACACATCTGGGGAGAGCTAGTAGTCCAAAAAGATATTAGAGTGCATTGCCAATTTGAGTTCCCCATATGAACAAATGGGCATCTTTAAATAATCACAATTGTATTGCTGATTATGCTCTAACTTTAGGAAGGCTCCACACTCACCATTTTCGTCAGTGGCCCGGTCGGGTCAGTGAAATAATTAATTCTCCTATTCTGGTGGCCAGAACGAAAATTTACTGGCCCCAAAATTGTATTTCATGAGTAAACTTTTTACTTCAAAATACCACTCTTTCTTAATCAAACCTGTAATTACAGATGAAGCATGACAGGAAAAAAAAATCATTTTGTCAATGTCGGGTTGAAAATCTACTTTCCCAATCGGGCCACCAAAATATAACTTTCGGACATTTTGCTGGCCCCAAGTGCAATTTCACAATCCCCGGGCCAGCGAGTGACGAGCCTGAATTATTTCTCCTCTAGAATCTCTTCAAGTCAGTAAAGCAAAAGTCTGCTTCCGTTTCATTGCCCTTGTGATATACGTAACTTTTCACAAACATGAGCATGTGTGAATACACATAAATTGTTGAAGTGTGTCACAAAAATTCAAATATTTTGGAAAATATAAGAGATGGTTGTATGGAATGTCTTTCATTACGTTCCTGAAACATGGATTTACGAAATGAAAAGGAAAGATACAAAAGTATAGCAAGATACCACATTATGACATCTTTTACGAACAATATATGCTCAGAATTGTTCTGGCTTAGTATTTAAATTTATTAGAATAAAAAGTGATATGAAGTTCCCTTATAATTTCAATTAAAAATACATGAACCCTTTTCCTGTATTTAGCAAAAGTATATACCATGGATTGTAAAATATAATACACTCTATCATGGTTTATTATGCACTTACTACAGCATTACATGGGGTGCTATGCATAGTACACACATCAGGCATACAGAACAGCAGTTACAAAGTTGCCTTATAATTTCAATTCAAAATACATGAACCCTTTTCCTGTATTTAGCAAAAGTATATACCATGAATTGTAAAATATAGTACACTCTGTCATGGTTTATTATGCACTTACTACAGCATTACGATTACAGGGGGTGCTATGCATATAGTACACACATCAGGCATACACAGCAGTTTATCAGTTGAGTAGAAATGATTCATAGGTCAAAGAGCAAGAATTGAAAGTGTAGCTGCAATACTCTTATCAGCTGGTTTCTATGCCAACTAGGGCTGCATGACCCCAGGTTTACAGAAAGTGAGAAGAAAAAAAAGACTCTTCCCAACTTACCATGCTTACAGGCATTATAGACATTCTGATAGCCAAGACAGTATAATGATATTTTCTACATCATGTAAATTTAGGATACAAGGATCAAATCATTTTCATTTTGCTTTGGCTATATAAAGAGAATGCTTGTATAACCATCACTATGCTGGCATGGATATGCAATTAATGACTACGTCTGTCAAGGACATTCTTCACAATCTCTTGGATTTGGCACCTACTGTTATAAAGAAATTGTAATGTGGCACGGGGATAATTTTGTTTTCTTCAAATGGTATGTACAGTATAACCAACATGTGTATAATGCCCACCAAGATAAACAATTGGCTATGCACGGTAGACAGGTGACAGGTTCCTCAACACTGTTTGATTATGTAGAGTAACACTTTTGGTGGCCAATACAGGGTGGCCCAGAAATAACGGAACGGGGCTCTTCCCAAAATAAAGTAACGAAATGACTGGGTCCATCGGATAGTGTGTCTTTTCAAATGAAAATTGATACCAAGAACATTAATTTTGGTCGTGTAGTTTTTGTTTTAGAGCGCTGTGAGTGACACCATGTCAGGGTTCATTTTCTTCAATTTTGACTGACCTATTGGCTAAAGAATGACCCGAACGGCTCGTCATAGAATTACGATGCACAATGATGCGGACACCTTTGTTAGTGTGCATTCGACTGAATAGCCACAGCACCGTAATTCTATGCCGAGCCGTTCGGGTCATTCTTTAGCCAATAGGTCAGTCAAAATTGAAGAAAAATGAACCCTGACATGGTGTCACTCACAGCGCTCTAAAACAAAAACTACACGACCAAAATTAATGTTCTTGATATCAATTTTCATTTGAAAAGACACACTATCCGATGGACCCAGTCATTTCGTTACTTTATTTTGGGAAGTGCCCCGTTCCGTTATTTCTGGGCCACCCTGTATAGGCAGGTTGGATGCTATAGACAGGTGGCCCATAGGACAGGTCTGACTGTATTATGCATAACTTTGCAGGATTTTTAAATATTTTTTGTATTAATCTTGGCTGCTGAGCAAGGTGAGGCGATCGCCTAACCTTGGTAAGAGCAGGTGTGGCAATCGACGAACCTAGGTAAGAGCAGGTGTGGCAATCGACGAACCTTGGTAACGGTTAAGTGTGGCGATCGACGAACCTAGGACAGATCAAGGTGTGGCAATCGACGAACCTTTGTAAGAGCAGGTGTGGCAATCGACGAACCTTGGTAAGAATAAAGTGTGGCGATCGACGAACCTTTGCAAGAGCAGGTGTGGCGATCGACGAACCTTGGTAATAAGAGCAGGTTTGGCAATCGACGAACCTTGGTAAGAGTAGGTGTGGCAATCGACGAACCTTGGTAAGAATAAAGTGTGGCGATCGACGAACCTTTGCAAGAGCAGGTGCGGGGATCGACGAACCTTGGTAAGAGCAGGTGTGGCAATCGACGAACCTTGGTAAGGGTATAGAGTGGCGATTGACGAACCTTGGTAAGAGCAGGTGTGGCAATCGACGAACCTTGGTAAGGGTAAAGTGTGGCGATTGACGAACCTAAGACAGATCAAGGTGTGGCAATCGACGAACTTTTGTAAGTGCAGGTGTGGCAATCGACGAACCTCGGTAAGAATAAAGTGTGGCGATCGACGAACCTTTGTAAGAGCGGGTGTGGCGATCGACGAACCTAATTGGTAAGAGCAGGTGTGGCAATCGACGAACCTTGGTAAGAGTAGGTGTGGCAATCGACGAACCTCGGTAAGAATAAAGTGTGGCGATCGACGAACCTCGGTAAGAATAAAGTGTGGCGATCGACGAACCTTTGTATGAGCAGGTGTGGCAATCGACGAACCTCAGTAAGAATAAAGTGTGGCGATCAACGAACCTAGGACAGATCAAGGTGTGGCAATCGACGAACTTGGTAAGAGTAAGGTGTGGCAATCGACGAACCTCGGTAAGAATAAAGTGTGGCAATCGACGAACCTTTGTATGAGCAGGTGTGGCGATCGACGAACCTTGGTAAGTGCAGGTGTGGCAATCGACGCACCTTTGTTGGGATTATTTTATGTAAACCATGAAATTTGGTTCTATTTGAGTGAAAAGGTTTTAGACCATCTAGAATTGCATGAAACGGTCCATTTTTTTAGACTTTTTTGGAAAGTCTACTTTTTTTTTGGAATGGGTTCCAGTCTATCTACCCTCTAGAGTGTGAATATAATATTAGGAATTTACAAAATTCACCATCCGACTAAGTACTGCACTCGCTTCACTGAATCAGTGAATGTGAAGCTCAGCAGATCACACGCAGTCCACCAGAAATTGCCGAAAAAATTCCCGTAAAAATGAGAATTATCAAAGCATTTTATGCATTTCCATTCCAAAATATATCAAACCACATACCATATAATTTACGAAACTGCTAAGATTTATTTACTACAATACAGATAATTTACAAAACGAAGCTTTTTCTATCTTTTTTTTGTTATCACTTTCGCAAGTTTGTCTCCGATAGAACTATGTACATGTAAACAAGCATTGAGACGTCATAGCCGTGCAAAAAAGTGTGCAATGAAAACGAGTAACGCACCCCGGTTGCACCCTGTTTTGCTCGGTCGTGCATGTTTGTTGAAATTTAATGAATAGTCACGTGACAGGATTTACCAATCACGTTACTGAATTTACCAGAGCCGTTTTATAATGACCTATAGCTAATTGCACCCCTGCAAGTCAAGGGGCTTACTGTATGAGCCCCTTGCACTGGTATGCAGTATTTCCAGTATGTGAATAATCAATACTGATATGCTAGACTAGAAAGTTATCAAAATGCAGACAATTTGTGACGTATCACTAGAATTAGTCTTTACTGTAATAAATATCTAAAATGGAGTCAGACCTACGGTAGAAAATTAAAATCCAGAGTTGAAATCCAAAAAGAATTGAGGAAAAACGATCCAAACTTCCTGCCTATGATTGCAGTCCCCACAGCCAGCAATACACTGTTACACACCACTGACCTCTACTGTAAAATACGCCAGTACAGAGCAATACAGTATGCATAGCGCCCTCTTTTGGCCACTTTAAGATACTGTACATGTTACTTGTAAAGTCATTACAGATCACAGCTATACCACTAGAGGAGATTAGTACAGAAATAACCTGAATTCTGTGTGAAAAGTGGACCAAAACTCAAAATAAAACCAGCTATATGGACAAAATGATTATTTATTTATGGATTTACATTTATGAAGGTGACTTTAGATTGCAGATTTATCTTGTTTGTATTTTTTTCTGGTTGTCTCCATATGCCACAGTGCATAACACATTGCATACTGTGGCATATACAAAATAGGCTACACCTGAGCTTATTGCCTATATAAGTTTGCAATCTTATATTCTCATATTCTGTAAGTCTTATTTTCTAGCACACTCATATATATCTAATATATGTTTATTCAATTCAATATCTATAGTAGGGAACAGGTTAATTATAGCGAGCGCAAATATCATAATATATACCCCTTTTTTGCGAAATGTGAACGATCATATGCACACACGCACGGCCAATGTGAAATGACACCACCGGGAGTATACAAACATTAATTTTGAAAAAGGGGTGGCAGACATCTATTATATTAATACGGTAAGCTTCAACCCCCCAAATGCCTCCCACTCGAGATATCCTCACCCCGAGAATTCGGCGACTCCCCGACCGTCGAGATCGAAGGATATACGTTTTGCGGAGGACAATAAGGTATTCCCGAGTCGCTCCCGCCCCGTGGTCGTCCTTCAGATCGAAGAAAAGGAAAAGTCAGCAATGCGGTTGCTAAAGTTAAGGCGCCGAGCAATGACTACCGATTTACCGCCGCAACTTTGTTTGACGAATATAAAACGGAGTTTAAAAAGCAAGATATATATTACGAAACAATTCAAAGTTTACGAGTTGCAAAACTGTCCAGTTTTGGATAAATATGAATTATTATTATCACGCAAATGGTCCATATGATCCGTAAGTTTGAAATTGACAACGCACTGTAACGACAATGAGTGTAATAGTAGCTTAGTTCAATAGTTTCGTCATCGTTGTTTTGCGTGTGTTATTCGCGAGCCCACATGCTTTGTACACAGCTGAGCGAGCGAGCTAATCCTTTTGTACACGGTGCAATTGTGCATTGAAGTGAATATAGAACGGGGGAACAATGGTTGAGGGGAGTTTCTTTCGTATTTATACATTGACCAGGGCATCGGCTAATCTTGCTAAAATCGCTCCATGGTATAATGTGCAATATCGCCACCCTGTGGCAAGATGTGTTACAACACGCACAAGGAAAGAAGGATATACCATCTCGCATACCATCTAGCAACCCGCTCAGGATTGATAATACAACATGATTATAAAGAGTGTCATTTTATTAAATGCATGAAGAGACAGCTGTAAGCGTTCCCTCCATCGCAATATATCCCCGGGTTTCACATTATGATAAACGTAAAACAAGGGATGATACTGAAATTGGAAATCAAACTTTTAGGACAAAATCCTGCAGATTTGGAAAAGGGGAAAAGGCGATCACCCCCCCCCCCCCCCTACCTGCCTACTAACTTCGCAACAAAAAATAAAACAACGAAAACGCATCAAGCGCATGTGTTTGTATTTGATAAGTTTGTCATGCATACAATTTCATCGTATTTTCATTATTATAATTATTTGTAACATTTAAACAGAGTGTACCGGGGATATCCGATGGGTCGGGTTTATCATGTTCACTGAAAGGACGTATCGCAATGACATGTGCAAAAGAGCGGGGTGGGGGAGGGATAGCACGCCTGTGTCTCTTTCGTTTTTAAACCATGTGGATAGGGACGTTTTAAATTAGTTTCAGAGGTCGTTGTGTTCTTAAAATCGTGATGGCTTTTCACTGAAAAAAAAACAACCCGCGGATTAGAAGACACGAGGTTATGTGCCATGCAGGCAATTAAGAGTCGCGGGGAGGGGGGGGGGGGGGGGGGGCGGGCAGCGGCGAAGCTACATGTACTATATTATCAAGAACACGAATGTAGTGGACCATAATTATGAAATATGGGGGATAACTTTGCATGGGTACTGAAACCATCATGATTTTGTTATACATTGGCCGGATGTATATTGTTGACCAGGGCCCCGACGGGTTGTGGGGCGGGATTTAGTTGCCCGTGTCTATTTTGTCTCACTATTTAAAATTATGGCTATGGGAATAGTATAGTTTTAAAGTGTCGTTATGTCGTTATCGCCCTTCTCTCACACAAACCCGCGGATTTCCGCGGGTACAGCTAGTACTGTATATAATATAGGAGACGTGAAAGGCTGATGAAGAGATCATAGAAAAAGGAAACTACCGTATATAGAAACCCGCTGTGAAGCACCTATCGATGTTTTGTGTTTAAAGAGCGCTCTCAAACACCGAAAGGGATACATTATTCAAGAATGCAAATGGTGGTAATGAATAATTGAATATTCATGAGAATAATAATGAAGGTGAATCCTATGAAAACGCCGCCAAAATAGACAATGTGACTGTATTTGATGTGGGGGTGTGTACAGGGGATCCCACCCCACGAAGCCCTGTCCCCGTTAGGGAAGATTCAAACAGATGAATCAACTCTCAGGAACGAACATGCGAGGATAATTTGTAATGAAGGTATATATAGGATATCTTAAATGCAGACAATCACAGTAAAGCGTTCAATATACGCCTACATGATCACTAATATCAACGTTCTTGCCCCCCCCCCCCCCCCCCCCCCCCCCGTTCGTCAAGTAAACGTATACCACCCTACACCTCTCTGGGTTGCATTAATTCAGCCACTGGTAGCCTTGATGCATGTGTGTTTATTGTTTTAATACAATGGTTTCCTGTTGTTCGGTTTAAAGACTCAGGAAAAGGGTAAATGGGGGTGTTTGTAACGGTATATAATAAGCTTTGTTTGTGCGACACAAAAATTAAAGGAGTGGTCACATTGGACACGACTCCCCACGACTAGACCGACGAATGCAGTTACTGTACGCATTGGTACTAATCTATGGCAAGCCGTTTTTAACATATATTCCTATTTCTTGATATCAATAATTCAATTCTTAATATCAAGAAATCGAATTCTTGATATCAAGAAATGCATTCTCGATATCAAGAAATGCATTCTTGATATCAAGAAATACTTTTCGGTATTGGTAATACTTGATATCAAGAAATAAACTGATATCAATAATTCAATTATTGATATCAAGAAATAGGAATAGATGTTAAAACGGCTTGCCATATATTTGTACCAATTCGTACTGCATTCGTGGGTCTATTCGTGGGGATTCGTGTTCAGTGTGACCACTCCTTTAGATCACTAAAATAAATCACAGACAAGTGAGAAGAAAAACTCGTTTTCGTTGCACAACTTTTTGCACGGCTGTGACGTCACAATGCTTGTTTACATAGTTCTATCGAAGACAATCTTGCGAGAGTGATAAAAATAAGATGGAAAATGCTTCATTTTGTAAATTATCTATTCTGTAGTAAATAAATTTTAGCAATTTCGTAAATTATATGGTATGTGATTTGATATTGGGAAGTCTTGGAATGGAAATGCATACAATTCTTTGATAATTCTCACTTTTAACGGGCAAATTTTCGTATTTTCGGCAATTACCCTTCGACTGCATTTGATCTGCTGAGCTGCAGAGTCAAATTCAGTGAAGCGACTAACAAGCGAGTGCAGCAGTGATGATTAATTTTGTAAATTCCTAAAATAATTCACACTCTAGAGAGTAGATAGACTGGGTTACTAATTGTGGCGAGTCTTTTTTCAATAATCCAGCAAAATGAAACAATCCGTGGTTGAGCTAGGTTTATAAAACAAATAATACTACGGTCTTATTATCGTGCGTCATGTAAATGCATCGACTCTCGGCTATGTTAGCTATGCGCATGCGCACTCGGCTTCGTCTCAAGTGCAATGCATACACACAACGCACTCTAGACCGAGAATTATTTGTATAATTATCATGTGATGTTCAGGTTTGGTGGGATATACAGTTATAGATCAGAGGGAGCGTGGCTATAATATACGTACAACTACATTCACTGTCTTGATGAGTATAGTGTAGTCCCCGTGGATTGATATGATACACTCGAAGGCGCCGAAATTGTTACAGCAAATATCACCTCCACTTTGTCTTCCTGAATCCACGGCCCTGGGTCCACGGCAGTCCAGAATCAAAACTATATGTTATTTCCGAAGCATGTTTGAGTCAAGAATCGATTCAAAAGCGGCACAGACTGATATATTCTATTAAAACTCACGCCCATGCCCATGGAAGTATTGAATAAATCCAAGCAATTTGAAATGCAGTACCGGTATAATTCTATACGTAACGCGCGCGTTGCCAACTATGGTAGCCTTCAGGAGAGCATTTCCCGCCCGTATAGAAGTAGAAGTAGAATGCGTACGCATACAGTGCATGGATCAATATCACCATTGGCACGCCCTTTCTCCAACAACACGCTAGCTACATAAGTAGCTTCGAATGTCAATTCCAATGACATTAATGCCAAATGACACGCGTATGGCAAGCCGTTTGCCCCAAAAGTCGATAAACTCTGTTTTTCAGGTGATAAACAGAGTTTATCTGATCTGATGAACAGAGTTTATCTGATCTGATGAACAGAGTTTATCTGATCTGATACACAGAGTTTATCGACTTGTTGGGCAAATGGCGTGCAAATATAGCATAAAGCACGCCGTTTGCCCCAAAATCCGATAAGCTCTGTTTATCAGGTGATACACAGAGTTTATCTGATAAACAGAGTTTCGACTTTTGCGCGGACGGCTTGCTGTACGGTTTGCCCAGAAAGTCGATCAACTATGTAAATTTATATCAGGTGATAAAAAAGTTTATCTGAGATTAACACCGTTTGTCAGAGATAAACAGAGCTTCACGACTTTTTGGGCAAACGGCTTGCCACGCGCTAGATATAGGTTGTGTTTAAACGTCTACACTGTGTAGTTTGTTTTATCCGTCCGACGGGATAATTTAAGACGTGTACATTTTGCTAATTTCTCTGCCAAAAACATCCAATTAACGTGAAATGTTCACATATTTCTGTTTGGCCATATCAGATCACACTAATACACATTGTATTAAAGGGCAATTAAACCCAAGCAAAATGTTGCATTCATAGACTTGAAGAGATTAAGAGGAATAATCTCTGAAAGTTGGAGCATAATCGGGCCATAAACAAGAAAACTATGGCTCTTTGAAGATGCCCATTTATTCCTATGGGGAACTCAAATTGGCAATGCACTCTAATAAGTTTGTGGACTACTCCCCATATGTTTTGTACACACATTTTTACATTTTTACATTTTTCTTCATAGTCACACTTTTCCATTCCCCAAACTCACGATATGTTGTGTTTAAATGTATTCTACAAAACATATGTTGAACTCAAACGAAGGGTAAACCTTATACTTTAAGATAATTGAACAAAATTGAAATTTTGTGTACAAAACGTATGGGGAGTTGTCCACAACTTTGCCAGAGTGCGTTGCCAATTTGAGTCACTCATTGAAATAAATGGATATTTTCAAAAAGCCATAGTTTTCTTATTTATTGACCTATTGTGCTCAAACTTTCAGAGATTATTCCTCCTAATCTCTTCAAGTATATGTAAGTAACATTTTACTTGGTTTGCATTGTCCTTTAATCACTCATCACTTTTTTGCACTTGTCAACAAAGTTACTAGATCCATTATCGAAATATTCACGCTTTTATTTGCACGTAATCGTCTTACTGCTGAAAGAATTACTCGATCTACAAGTCGTGGCAATGCCTATACAGGGAGGCCCCACACAAACGGAATGGGGCACTTCCCAAAATAAAGTAACCAAATGATTATGTCCATCGGATAGGATGTCTTTCCCAATGAAAAACAATACCAAGAACAGTAATTTTGGTCGTGAAATTTTTGTTTTAGGGCGCTGTACAGTGATACCATGTGATAAGGTTCCCTTTTATGTCCATTTTTACAAAGTCAGTGCCTGATAAATCGGACTTACTGCCCGTCATAGTATTGAACAAATATGCCCATTTTCTCGGCACACAGTTGACACAATGGCGCGCGTATTGCTCGTTGTTCAATGCTTATGACGGGCATTAGGTGCGGTTTATCAGACACTGACTTGGCTTGGTACGAACAGTCACGTCACGTTCACGTTTACGTCACGTGAACGGTTCTGTACCTTTTGTGAAACAGGTCACCCAAATCTACGAAGTGTAGGGTAAAGTGACCCAACAATTTGTCGTTTTCCATGCCGGTAAAACTCGGCATTAACCAAATCGTGACGTGAGCGTTTAATCAAGATTTTTTAAATTGCAAACGCTTGTTACTAAGACTAGACATACACGCACAAAGAGACGTCCCCACCCCAGTTGTCCCCACCCCAGTTGTCCCCACCCCAGTTGTCCCCCCTGCTGCGGTTGAAGACCGAGCCCCTGGGCCCTCTCAGCAGACTCAGCGGCCAGCTAACGTATCTGTAATACCTACTGCGGTACCAGCTCAAGAGAAAACAGCCAATTTCTTAACATTGGCCTCAGATGAGGAAGTGATACAATTTATTTTTAAATTAGTATCGGGTTTCTTAGAAGACAGACCACAAGAAGATAGCCTTAGAATAATTAGGTCAGTCGTAGATAAGCTATTTTATGCAGTAAAACGAGGAACTCAAGATGGTGATACTTAAATTAATTATGACTGCGCTACTCATCCTCCAGTGGAATGCGCAGGGCATGAATGGACATAGTGGAGAATTGATTAATTATTTAAACTCGCAAGAAAAAGTTGTTCACATAATTTGTATTCAGGAAACTTGGTATGAGGGGAATATTATAATTGATATTCCAAATTATTCATGTTTTTGTAAAAATAGAATTAATAAACGAAGAGGTGGATGTGCTATATATATTCATACTTCCATCAATTATGAGTATGTGGAAATTGAAACAGACATAGAAATGCAATTAGTAAATATATACTATGGAGATAATCATTTAGCAGTCGTAAATTATTATAATCCATGTAATGATATAACCAATGCTATTTTGGATACTTTGGTTAAGCATGTTAAAAATAAAGATAAATTATTAATAGTGGGAGATTTTAATTCCCATAATTGTTTATGGGGGAGTGAAAAAATTGATAAAAATGGTCGATTACATTACGTTTCACTAAGTTAGCCGTGATCTCCACCACGGTGGAAATCAACTCAACCATTTTAATAGCTTTCGTCAACATTCCATGCCCTGTTAACTGCCCCCCGAGACCTAGTGGTATTATAGAGATAATCTCCTCCGGTTACACGCAGTAAACCGATAAGAACGGTGTAAACGGTGATAAAATTCTACTAGAGGCACGAATCTCTCAACCTCTCCTCAGGCCTGAGAAGCGGATATTTTCTAACTTGGGTGAAACGTAATGAATAGAAGATTTTTTGTTGAAACAGAATTTGGTTATTTTAAATGATGGATCTGGTACACGTCTTGACCCCATTTCGGGGAGAACGTCATGTTTAGACTTATCCTTGATCTCATCGGGGATAGCCAGTAAGTGTACTTGGTCGGTCTTTGCAGACAAGTTTGGAAGTGACCACTTCCCAGCCTGCATTCAATATAGTGTTAATAATAGGGAAAAGGATAAAAAAGAAAATCAATATTTTAGGTGGTCCTTTAAAAAAATGGATTGGATAGCCTTTCAAAGATTGAGTGAAGAAAGGATCAATATGGAAACATTATATGACGATGATGTAAATGTATTCTATGCAAACTTTATGGAATGTTTATATGATATATTAAATGAGTTATTAAGTAGTAAGAAAGGAAAAGGTTGTAATGCAGTCCCGTGGTGGACATAAGAATGTAATGTAAAGATAAAAGCAAGAAATAAGGAAAAAAATAAATTGATGAAATTTTGGAGTGTAGAAAACGTTCAATTATATAAAGATAAGAAAAGAGATGCCCAGTGGACCATACGGCAGGCAAAACGAACCTTTTTACATCTGTTTCGGAATTATGGAATTTTATTCGAATGTTAAATGGTATTATAGGAAAGAAAGTTAAACAAATGTCAGTAATATATAAAGGAGAACAGGTGATAGTAAATGACCAGGATAAAGCTAATGAGTTTGGAGAGTACTTTACATCCGTTGGAAACTCAGTTAGTGGTCATAAGACGAAGAAGAGAGAAGTGCTTGAAGCTTTTAAGCAAATTGATGTTGAGGAAAGTTATAATAATAATTTTGATTTGGTAATAAATGAATCATTCACAATGTTGGAGTTAGAAAAGACTTTGAAGGAGAAAAAAATATCGGCTCCTGGTGAAGATGGTATAACTTATGAAATTTATCAAAATATGTCCCAAATGGCCAAGAAGGTTTTGTTGAATTTATTTAATAAGATATGGAGTACTGGCATCGAACCAGAACAATGTAAACATGCCATTTTAATTCCTGTATTGAAGTTAAATAAGAATGCTACTATGACGTCATCTTACCGACCCATTTCTTTGTTATCTTGTTTTATGAAAATTATGGAGAGTATGGTAAAAGAAAGATTACAATGGTATATAGAAAAGAATGAAATATTAAATAATAATCAGAGTGGTTTTAGGAAAAGTCGAGGCTCTATAGATAACATCGTGCATTTAGAAAATGAGATACAAAGACATTTACGAGTTGGTATGAAAACTCTAGCAGTATTTATTGATTTGGAAAAAGCTTACGATACCCTTTGGACGAAGGGACTCATAGTTAAGCTTAGTAATATAGGCCTTAAAGGAAATATTCTTGTTTTTCTAAGGAATTATTTGTTGGATCGTACATTTCAGGTTCAAGTAGGGGATAGCAAATCCCAAATTATGCACCCCCAAAATGGCTTACCTCAAGGTAGTATTCTTAGTCCTTTATTGTTTAATGTGATGTTGAAGGATATCCCTTCGCCCCCTGGCATTCATAATTTGGTTTATGCAGATGACTGTGTCATATGGAAATCTGGTTATGATATAAATATGAATACGCAATTGATACAAAATTGCATCAATACCTTGGATTCTTGGTTTTTGTCATGGGGTTTGAAAATGTCTCTAGAGAAAACAGTTCCTGTCCTCTTTTCAAATAAATCAAATGATGATATTAAATTATATTTAAGAGAACATGAATTGCTTCCTCAAAAACAGCATAAGTATCTTGGAGTTATTTTTGATAAACGCCTTACTTGGCGGCCTCATATAACAGATGTTGCAAATCGGTGTAAACGTAAATTAAATGTAGTCAAAAGTTTAGCACATGCTAAATGGAGTGGAGATGCTAAAGAACTTTTGATGGTGTATAAATCTTTGATTTTATCAACCATAGATTACGCTTGTGAAGCTTATGACTCAGCGGCACCCAGTATTAAAAATATTTTAAATTCAGTTCAGTACCAAAGTTTATATGTATGTGCCGGCGCACGCAAGGGGACATCTCTCAGAGACCTACAAGTGGAATTAGGAGAGATGCCCTTAGACTTACGAAGAGAAATGTTATGTTGTAAACTTAAAAAGCGAATTGAAAGTGTAAAAAATCATCCTTTGAAAGAGGATATCAAAGATTGTTGGCAATTTCATATATATGGAGGTAATAATTCTAGGACAGGTTTTGGACAAAGATCAATGGAATTGATGAATACTTTTGATTTTGAAGTTGAGGAGATGATTTTTTCTAGAACCCCCTTTTGGCACTTGAATGTTCCTTTAATATCAATGGAATTACATGATTATATTTGTAAAAGAGACAATCAATTGCATCAAAGGCAAGCAACAATAGAAATGATAAATACAAAATGGAAAAATTATTTGCAAATATATACTGATGGATCAAAATCACCAGAGCAGGAGAGTGCGGCCGCCGCCTTCTACGTCCCCTACTATGATTATTCATTATCTAAGAGACTCTCAAACTATACATCCTCTTATAGGGCAGAGATGGCAGCAATTGTGCTCGCCTTAGAATGGTTGGATAATCATCCTAGTTTGTACACTGGGGCAGTTATTTTTAGCGACTCTTTAAGTTCCTTACAAGCCATAAAGAGTCACAAAGAGGAACTTCCTGTATATGAAATTTTAAATTTGTGTTTACAATTGAAGAATAAAAGGACTTTTGTGTTTTTTGAATGGATTCCCAGTCATTGTGGACTTAATGGTAATGAGATTGTGGATATAGAAGCGAAACGAGGTTTGACAAAAAAAATAGAAATTGATAATAAATTAGCAAGGTATGAAATTAATAGTATTATAAGGAAACGAATGTATGTTAAATGGCAGACAAGATGGGAAGGAACTGAATCATGTCTTAAAGATGTGCAAAAGAATGTTAAGAGTATATATATATGTAAATTAAATAATAGAAAAAATGAAAGTATATTGCACTGTTTAAGAATGGGAAACATTGGTTTAAATGTAAATTTATGTGTCTTGAAAAAACACGATACTGGGTATTGCCCTAATTGTGAGGGCATATTTGAAACTATTACACATTTTTTGTGTCAGTGTCCAGAGTACATAGTTCAAAGGGCCATGTTGATGGCTGAAACAGGTTTATATGAAGAAGGAAAAATAATGACTTTGTTAAATTCTTTAGAGCGACCCCTCCAACAAGCTCTCGTTGATTATGTAAGAAGAACCGGGAGATTACCCGTATAATATTAAGAGTTTGTATTGAAATTGTTTTTGTATAATAATTATGTTTGGCTCTCGTAAAATTATATGCATGCTCAAGCCGGAACAGAGACTGTTTACAGGACATCTGTGCAGGCCTCTGAAGCTGGTTTGATCAGCATATAAATTTTGCTGAAAAAGTAATGCGTAACTTTCTTTTGTATAATTTGTTTATGTAAATAATTAGTAAATTACATCCTGCACTTTGCACTTTCACTTTCAAAGCCCCAAAATGTTTGCTACCTTGTATGTTCTTGAATAATTGAAAATCTCTTTTTTGAGTTGATTTGATTTGATATATAATTTTGTTTTGTTTTTTGGAATCGGATGCAGGTGCAAAATGGAACGAAGGCGACCAGACCGCATCTCCATGCATCGGGGGGCCTAGACTGATTCGTCAGTTGAGAAGCCTGCTCAACGTACCGAGCCGGGTTGGCCCGATGATGCCTTTAATTTTGGTTTTGTTTATCGATGGTTTGAAAACGTTTATGCACCCCCAAAAGAAAGAAAAGAAGAAATACAAATAATGAAAATATTAAAATAAAGAAAATTAATGAGAAGAATTAAAATAATATTTAGTTATTGGCGAAAATATTCAAATTGAATGAACCGCCAATATAGGCAATAAACTCTAAACAACAACAACAACAACAAGAGATCTGATTTTAAAATGTCGACGAAAATGCCGATACCCCCTTATCAAATCTTTTCAATCATTATGTTTATAATATGTACGTGCATAATTCAGAGTAATCTGAGACGATAATATGCAGTTCTGTCATTTAGGTAATGTACAACCATACCACTTACATTATTTGTCTTGTTATTGGAGTATTTCTAAAGACGTGTCGTGCGTGGATTTTGGCAAATGTTGATTTCCAGCTGAATTGCTACACGCAGCGGACAATTCAGTTCGCATACGCCTGAAGTTCCCGTGCTCGACGTCTGAGCGTACTGGCCCTTAACGGCGTTGTATGTGCATGCCTGTGAAAGTGAGTGAGTGAGTGAGTGAGTGAGTGAGTTGCAGTGATCAATGAGTTTAAAAGTAATAAAACAATGATTTGATTAATAGTGTTTATTTATGGTTATTGAATCGAGTCAATCTATAAATCAGTCATTTAAAGGGACTTAGTAACATTGTCCAAATCCTCAAAATAAAATTATAATTATAGCGGTTCCCTTAGTATTTGTTGTATTCGTATTAACAATAAAATCACGGGACAGGTTTCGGTTTTTCAAATTTCCCTTTTGTTACAAAGATATGTATGATTGAAGTATTCAGATAAGAAAAACTCCGGGCGAGTTTTTCTTCTGTGTACAAAGTGAGTGCAGTGAGTTACTGAATATCACTTTGCATTTTCGCTCATTACTTGGCCATACAATGTCCATTTGACTTGAAATTTTCACACAATACCCTGTGGACATATGAGATAACAACAATATACATTGCATCAACCATTCATCACTTTTTGCACATGTCAACAAAGTTACTAGATCCCTATAAACAATCAATTAATCAGTCAATCATTATAATGAAACAATCACACCAACCAATCAATATTAAATAAATCAATTAATGTATTTGACATTCGAACTAGCTACTTGTAGGCAGTGGCGTACCCAGGATTTTTTCAAGGGGTGGGTGTAGGGGGGGGGGGATATTTCGTCAGACAAATTGAAGTAAGCGGGGGGAGTGTGGATAGGGGGTGTCCGTAGAAAATGACCGCAGCCGAGGACGAGACCAGGACTGGTCACAAATTTCGAGGCCGAGACCAAGACATTTCTTGAATTATGTAAGGGGGTGGGGATGGGGGTAGGGGGTGTCCTGCCCCCAGGCCTGTGTACGCCTATAATTGGTATTTACAGTATAGGTAGGACGGGTTCGTTCACGATTAAATTTACCGAGAATTAGTCTCTTCTCAACGACAATTTACATTAATTTGTTTTACGCAAGCGCCAATTTACGTGAGCTTTCATGAATTGCATATAGTATATCTACAAACTGTTGGGTCACGTAACCCAACACTTCGTAGATTTGGGTGACCTGTTTCACAAAAGGTACAGAACCTTCCCCTGACGTGACGTGAACGTGACGTGACTGTTCGTACCAAGCCCACTGACTTGGTAAAAATTGACGAAAATGGGAACCTGACAGTGTCACTCACAGCGCCCTAAAACAAATACTACACGACCAAAATGACTGTGCTTGGTATCATTTTTCATTGGAAAACACACCCTATCCGATGGACATAATCATTTTGTTACTTTATTTTAGGAAGTTCCCCGTTCCGTTGTTTTTTTGCCACTCTGTATGGCAAGGAACCATATTTTGCATATTATTGACTTTGTTAACATGTGCAAAAAGTGATGAATGGTTGATAAAATGTGCATTGTTGCGATATGTCCACCGAATCTTACGTTAAATGGATTTTATACTGCCCTCTAACAAAATATATTTGTCATGTTTTATTCCTCCAAATAAACAGAAAAAACATCAAAAACAATTTCGTATACATAATCATACATCGTACTTGTAATGTATATGTCTCATTTACATAAGATGAAGTACATAATAACATAACAATTTACATTAAATAGGCTAATATGAACTATATACATACGAATACATAAAATTGGTGGTTGAGCTAACACACACACACACACACGTACATGCATGTCCCTTCTTATTTTTCTTTTACACAGATTCTTCACTCGACACATACTTCCAATCCAACAATAAATAATACATGCATGGGACGACTGATTATGTGAAATGAAGAGGAAAATTTATTTGTGATAACTCTAAACCCTAGCTTGCATGCTTTGAGTGCCGACCGGCGCAGATGTCAACTCAATATACCATGATAACGAAAGGGGATTTCCTAAACCCCTCGAGTCTTTTTAAAGGTTTAAAGGTACAATGCATTACTTGCTAGTCATCACCCACTTCTAAATTAAATGGGGAGCATGTCTTATAATAATTACAAGCAGTTCAAACAAAAGTTTTGTCAAATTAGATTGATATGAAGCTTGGCAAAAAATATTACACAAGCAAGTATACATAACAAAAATGCGTGAAAATCAGTAAGGCTTCTATTTTAAGAAATGTTACTCTTTTTTTTTGTATTGAATACCGAAGTGTAACTTTACCATGTTTACAGCTATTCATTGCAATATAGAGCGTGGTTCTAAACAATATCAGGCGTGCCCTATTAAATAGTGGTTGCTATAAAGAAGGCAATCACCCAGCTCGAACCCACGACCAAATTGATACCCAAATCAAATTAAACTTTCATTTTAGAACCTACTGTGATCAAACAAAATAATGTAACGTCACTATAAACGTCGGTAATGAAAGCAATACAAAGACAAGCGCCATCAATCTAGAAATTATATTCCGAGACGCATTATACTGTTCAGTAAATTATAACCCTGGCTGTAGCCGAGCTGCCTTGCAGGCGCATCAAATATGTCGAGGAATAAATTCTACCAGGTAGCCTAGATTTAAACTAAACAACGGGGAAAAAACTAGAGACTTATCGTCACTAATTAAGCGATTTATACAACATACCTATACAAACAAATCAAATTCAATGCTATTTTTTTTTTATAGAACAGGTAATCTCTGTCTATATACCGACAATGCAGTTCAGTACTGGATCAAACGACAATTATGTTAAATAAAAGGACCTAAAGAATACAACGTACTTTGGCACTTATTCCATAGTTGATGACTTGTAAAGTAGGTCTGCCGAAAAAAAATCCATGAAAATAAACACAGTAGTGATTTAAGACTTATTTTCTGATGCCAAATCTCATTTAGCAGCCAGTTTACGCCCCACCCACATTTAGGGTACAGAATCGGCAGCGTGATTTACATGTGATTGACAATTCATTGGCTTACGTCATGACGCGTCATCTACATAATTTAGTTCATTAGTCCGTACTTTAGATGACGTTATATTTTGGCGATTTAAAAGGGGCGTTCCCAGGACAATTAGATATTTACTAATTACCCAAAAATTGATTGATTTCATGAGAAATGACTGCCAAATTCTTTTTCTTCAGGGAAAATTACATATAGAGAGCCGAATTGTGAAAATTAGGCCATCTAGACGCTATAGGTCCTTTAACACACACAATTTAAAAACAAAGTAACTTGAATTGATTGTCTTAAACAATACAACAAATCACATATACACAATTTAAACTCTAAAATAATATTTGGTTTCAACGGTAAATATAGACAAAATAAGCATTATTTACAATAGCAAGTAAAGTAGTCAATGTTTACACGTTAAATTATTCCATATCCCCAGAAAGTCTTGAAATATAATTTACACGGAAATAAGAGCATTAAAATTTAACAAAGGCGAAACATTTTCGTAGAACATGTTGCTTAATAAAAATAATTGAAATTATCGCATGTACTGAGCTTATAAAGGGTAAATATACACCACGCGTGACTGATATGTAAATTATGTAATACAACAATTTTGAAATGATAAATAACACTGGCAAGCACAACACTTAACAAAAAACAAACAATCTAAATCTATTTCTTGGTTTCAAAATGTTTGCGCACATCACGTTTATGCAAGTATTGTATACATTACAAAATATGTATGATATTCAGTAATTAATCAAACAAAAAATACAACACATACATCATGTACTATACACACATTATCTCATCCTACAGCATGTATTTACTTACTGTAGCAAAATACAAGTATAGAATATCTTCTGGCCATAACAAAATTTGATACGAATGTGTAAACTCTTACATTTTCTTTTTAAAGGGGTAGTTTAGTTTTGGTAGAGAGGGCGCTGCACATCGCAATTTTTTGTGAGGTAATGAAAAACTGAGTGTCGAATTTGAGAGAACATGCAATTTTAATGGCAGAATAAACTTTATTTGGTCAAAATCGACCCAGAAACGGCTGAAATATCAATAAATATATCTGATCTTATAATTATTTGGGGCCCAAATAATTAGATGATTTTTTGAAAAAAAATAAAAAAATGCTTGCACTTTTTCAAAAATTTTCAAAAGCGTTTTTAAATTGTTGTTGATGATCTCGCTATTTAATCATTATATCAACAAAACATCACATGCATAATTTTGGTTGAAAATGGTTGAAACCAATGCCTTTTAAAAAAGCGCCCTCTTGTGTTTTAATGGCTCTTTTTGAATGATAACAGGCGTTTTACTTGGTCGTTTGTAATTTTGTATACCTTTCGAGCATGGTGGAGTTATAACTATTAGTTTATAATGTTACTGTGCAGGTTTTGGCTACTAAAGTTCAGCCTTACCAAAACTAAACTACCCCTTTAATGTATGGTGCTTTTATGTAATGACTTACATTCAATATTATAACTTGCTTATATTAACTAATAATTGCATACAGTATAATGGCAATAACCATTCAAACAAATAAGCGAAGCAATTTTTTTCCTTTTTGTAATATGTATAGCACGTTCCCACAGTGGCATAGCTATCATAGGGGAGGTAGTCGTGGGGAGCACCGCCCCCCCCCCCCCCAAAAAAAAAAAAAAAAAAAAAAAAAAAAAAAGAAGAAGATATTCACAGAGTTACCGAATCAACAACTTCTAAACAAAAAGTAAAAACTAACATATAATCATGTAGATTAGTTTACTTCAAACACTACTAAACTAAGAACCTCAATGTGCAAAACAAGTTCAAATTTTGTTTTATTGATAATAAGTATGAATGATAATAATCATAATGCGGAATATCTAAACTAGACAAAACGTATATTATGATGATACATATAATAGAAAGAGCATTTTATATCGCCAAATATAAAATAAAGTGAAACATTATAATTATATTCATATATCCATGCATCCAACTTTACAATCATCTATAGGAAAATGTTCCATATACAAAAAACATAATTTAACTAATTAATTGTTCGCAGTGGCGTACCCAGGACCTTTTCAAGGGGGAGGGGGTTATTTTGTCAGCCAAATTTCTGTTAGCCGGGGGAGGGAGGGTGTCCGTAGAAAATTTTCGAAGCCGAGACCATGTACTTTCAAAATTGTTGAGGCCGAGACCAGGACCAGTCAACATTTTCGAGGTTGAGACCGAGACCATTGGTTGACAATCCTGTACGCGGGGGGGGGGGGGGGGGGGGGGGGTGGGTGTTCGTAGACAATTTTCGAAGCCGGAGGCCGAGTACATTTACAATTTACATTTACCAAGACCATTGGTTGAGAAACCTGTAAGCGTGGGGGGGGTGTCCGTAGAAAATGTTCGAAGCCTGAGGCAGAGTACATTTACAATTTTGGAGGCAGACACCAAGACCAATTGTTGAGAATCCTGTAAGCGTGGGGGGGGGGGGGGGGGGGGGTGTCCGTAGAAAATGTTCGAAGCCTGAGGCAGAGTACATTTACAATTGTTGAGGCAGACACCAAGACCTATGGTTGAGAATCCTGTAAGCGTGGGGGGGGGGGGGGGGGTGTCCGTAGAAAATGTTCGAAGCCTGAGGCAGAGTACATTTACAATTGTTGAGGCAGACACCAAGACCAATGGTTGAGAATCCTATCAGCAGGGGGGGGGGGGGGGGGGGAGGGGGGGGGATTGAACCCCCCCCCCCTGGGTTCGCCTAAGATTGTTCGGCACATTATATTTCAAAATGACGAACCTATTTTGTTACTGTAGACATGCATAATATTTATATCCATCTCAATCTTCTTAATTAATGAAGTGATGATGGAAATGTTATATTTTCACAACGGAGGCGTTGATACCGCTGAACCCATCGAGTGCCATATAAATATATATCTCTGTCTGTAGATCACAGTACCGCGAATCCCAAACATTCAGAACATGAACAAATTTACGCGTACGCTCCAAAGACACACGCAATGCTTTATAAATAGGCAGTCACGTGCTATGAATGCTGTGAGCTCTAAAATCCATGCATAAACAAAAATGTTTGGTTTATTCCATTACACATCGTCATGTTATTTGTAGGGTACCCCGACCGGTGATAACAATGCGCTCATCGCAAGGATTCAGCTAGAGCGCATGCAAACAAATATATAGCCCCTTTCACGACTGCCACATGTTTAATGCATAAGCAAGTATAGTGTTAGAGTAATTATGTCTATATTAGAGTAGTCTTCCCGCCTTCGTGGAAGAAGATACAAGTATCAAATCATTCTAGCTAGAGGAACGGTATACGTACTTTGCCGTGAAAGAATACAGCCCGGCTAAAAAAAACGATTGAGCCTATGTAATCCTAATCTTTTTGGCCGTAGATATTAGGGTCACCTCAGCAGCTGCGTCAGTATTGGTGACCACTGCTGCAGTGCCATCGGGGGAAACCGATAGTATGAGGGCGCTGCAGCCGTGTTCTTCGTTCTCAAAAAGCGTATCCAGGAGATGTCCATCGAATGTATATCTCTGGAGAGTCCGAAAATCCTTGGCTCCCTTCCAGAGGACGTAGAGGAGTCTCTCGCTGTCGCAGCCGATCGTGACCTCCTTCCATTCGGGACGAGTGATCGTGCGCAAGATCTTACCGCCCTGGTTAACAACAGAGATCTTTGAGGAATCGTGGGTGAACAAAATCACGTTAGCGTCACGTGGGCACATGGCAACACAGGCTGGATATAAATCTTCGGTTATCAGCCTCTTCTGGTAAGTCCCATTCGGACGCATGACGTGAATCCTACCCTTGTCTGCGACATAGATATTGTCGGCATGATCTGTTGCTACGCTTTTTAAGGACCCAGCACGCTGCAAAGCGGAAGAAATATGTCTGCCCGGTTCTGTGATGAGTGCAGTCGAATGCATCAGCACTAGACGAAGATCAGAAAGTGATACGATCGATGTAAACTTTTGATTTACCCTCTTTTCTAGTTCAAACTGTGTGGCTGACTCATACTTTACATCTGTTTGCTTCACTGCATAATAGCCAAACCAAGCTACCACTGCCAAGCGTCCATCTTTCGTGAAAGTCATCGAATACGGGCCTTCGCCACAAGATTGGATTTTCATGATTCTTCTGTCCCTGATTGCTACCACTAAAGACCCCAGACTTAGCTCATCCTTCGACGCGTTGATATGTAGCTGCTGGGACGCTGATTCACTGATCTTCTGAAGTAGACTGATCTCCAGTCTCTCTGACGTCACCTGATCGATTGATTCTTGTAGAGGCTGTTGGTTCTTGTAAGAAAGTGCGACGGCAACATCATTTGACTCTTGTTCCAGGATCCTTCTTGCTTCGGTCTCGCAAAAGGCTAGGGTCTCCTTCACCTCTTTGGACTTCTGTCGGAGTTTGTCAAGTTCTAATCGTTGGTTTTGCAGAAATGAGTTCCTTGTAGCCATGATGTTTCGTTCCCATCGTTTCGTCTCTTGTTCAACCCTCGATTTCATATTCTTATTGAACATTTCCTCCTGTATTAGCATCGACTTGTCGACGGTATCAAGCACCGAAATGAATGAGGCGCATTCTTGCGACTTTTCATCTACTCGTACCAACTGGGAACGGATTCTCGTCTTCAGTGTCGACGCAAACTCGTTAATCGGGACATGCTCGTGATCGTCCTCTGTACAATGATCGCTTTTCGTGCATTCATCACAAATTGGAACGTTGCAAACAGTGCAGAAGAATCTCAGCTTCCTTTCAGTGTGATTCTGACAAAATGTAGAGACGCCCTCTTCAACTTCACCTTTCTTGATTTCCAATCCCCCCGTCACGGTATGGTTTCTACTCGCCTTCATTTTACCATGAGCCCTACCACAGTGTTCGCACATCGTCTGTGCGCACTCGGAGCAGTGGATGAATCCATGAGGCTGGTTTCCATCCGTCTGGGTTCTCCCACAGATATCACAGGATATGGGCAACCCGGTCGACTTGGTGTCTTGTTTCTCTTCTTCATCCTTAAGAGCCTGAAGAAGCTTCATCGCCCTGAAATCTAGCGTCAAAGCAGTGACACCTCCCTTGGGTACATCCGACACCTTTTGACACAGGGGACATGGTATGGAACTTGGGCTGCCTTTCTCTGCCTGGAACTGTTCAAGACACTTCTCGCAGAAACTGTGCAAACATGACAATGCTCTCGGGTTCTTGAATCGATGAAGGCAGATGGCGCACTCAACGTCAGCACCGAATAGTTCAGAAAGGGGTGACCCCCTCGTAGCCATATTCTTAGCGTATTGAGTTTACCAATTTCTTAACGAAGACGTACAACGTATAGTTTTAAAAGGGAAGACACGCATATGAATTTAATACATTTTGTATGGCAATCACATGTTTCTAATTATAAATAGACAGACTGCTGTTCAAGCGTTGCGAGAACGATTACAGATACGGGTATGGCTGTAACATGTGTTTCTCAGCAACAAAAACAAAAAAGTTTTTTAGTGACTGCAGGCCTACGTTCTACAAGTTCTACAAATACTTGGACTAGATTTCTAGTTGGTCTCAGAAACGTCTCGTCTTCTGTCGCAGCTGTTCTACTTCAATACTTGCATGTTGAGGACTTGAGGTCATCCAACTCTCTTCCAACTGTCTTCATGCCAATTAATGAGAAGCTTCTGATGAGATATTGCGTCGACCAGGGTGGCTGCATGTACCAGTTTCTCTCTGCAATGAATAAGATAATAACGTTTCATTTAATTAGGGGATCAGCATCTTCATTGACCTGTTGAATAACACTGCTCTTCAAGTGGGCCGACTCGATATGTTATAATAAACCTCTCACAAGTTCCGCAATTCAAGTTTGAGCGTTCATATCCATATTACTTTATTATTGTTCATAAAATCATTAGAAAGCTCGTTTTCCCTCCTTTAAAGGGATCTAGTAACTTTGTTGACATGTGCAAAAAATGATGAATGGTTGATGCAATGTATATTGTTGTTATTTCATATGTCCACAGGGTATTGTGTGAAAATTTCAAGTCAAATGGACATTGCATGGCCAAGTAATGAGCGAAAATGCAAAGTGATATTCACTAACTCACTGCACTCACTTTGTACACGGTATCAAAACTCCAACGGTTTTGAATATCTGAATCTGAATACTTTGATCATACATATCTTTGTAACGAAAGGGAAATTTGAAAAACCAAAACTTGTCCCATGATTTCATTGTTAATACGAATACAACAAGGTAAGAGGGAACCGCTAGAATTAACATTTTTTTTTGAGGATTTGGACAATGTTACTTAGTCCCTTTAAACATTAATATGACATTTGTTATGAATATTTTATCATGGAATGTGCATTACATCCGAATATGGGGCAAAGTGTATACAGTGTATATCGGCAATTTTGGACAGAATTATCACACACCTGTGGCTAAAAAAGTGCCAATATTTCCGAATTTTTTGTCCATCCGAACTAAATCGGCCCTGGATTATGAAGATAAATCTATTATTCCGAGTCGTGTCAAATTTTAGGTAACAAATCAATCCTGGTACGATTTTGTTCATGTTTTCTGTCGGCCGAAAAACAGTCCCTATGCAAATGTACAAACTTTGAACTGTAGCGTTAGGAATTACATGTTCAATGATATTGTCCAAAAATGTATGAAAATGTGTCTTCCTAACGTTTTTCTGGCTAACTTTAATGTATCACTATTTAAAGTAAAACAAAATATTATCTTGTAAATCAATGGATCCGCGAGCTATCGAATCTGGCAGATTCTTCTGCAGGCGAACAAATTCACCTAAAGAAGAATCTGCCAGATTCAATAGCTCGCGGCTCCATATATTGTTTTACAATTTATTACACTTGCCTATAGAGAATCTATATGGGGTTTCTATTGGTCCCATAGAGAATCTATATGGGGTTTATATTGGTCCCATAGAGAATCTCTATCCATGGGGTTTCTATTGGTCCCATAGAGAATATCTATGGCCTATGGTTCCCATTGAGAATCTTTATGGGGTTTTTATTGCCCTGCTTGAAAAAAAAATAGCACAAAAAAACCAAAAATAGTAAAAAAATAGTTTTAAAATAGTACGAAAAAATAGCAAACAAATATATTTTTACTATCGATATTTGGAATGCGATTTTTCTAAAGAAAATAGAAAAATATATTTTAGGCTATTTTTGGGCTATTTTTAAACTATTTTTGAAGGAGAAAAATAGCCTAAAAATAGATTTTATGGCTATTTTTTCAGACAAATTATTTTTTTTTTTGTGCTATTTTTCTTGAAACTATATTGTGAAATTGTCTTTTAATTTTCATTCAAAGTAACACTAATTACACTTTGCTACGTTTGTGTCATGAATTGTTTAAGCTATTTGAATTGAATGAGGAAAAAAACATAGCTATGCATGTTTGCATTTTTATATGGATGAAGCTGTTTGACTTGAATCGAAGCCCCAAATAGCCAATAAAAAGTTAAATTGATTTAATCAAAATTTGATGAGTATATTGTTTTTCTGAATAGAGCTAGGTTTCAACAAATAAGCCAGTGATAGTTGGAAAGGAAATCAAAATAATATGCCTTAATTTTCAGTGCATGTGCATAGCAGAAGAGTGTATTTTACATCCCATCAAAAATAATGTGAGCACACACAAATTTGAATAGATGGGACTGCATGCCAGCATGGTCTGATTTCACAACAGTAGCAAATCTGGTAATTCCATAGTTAGTGTTGATAAGGGAAAGAAATTTCAGTAAATTAGTAATGAACAATAGTTAGTGATGCATGCATGCAATGAATATTATTAAAAAGCACCATTTCTCACCCAAAACTATCACCAAAAATGATGAGTAACAAGCTAGCTTGGCATGCTGCATTCCCTCCAAACAAAATGGCAGTGAATATTGCATGATGGGATATCACATGACAGAAACTAACCAATGAGAGATGGCCATGCTTTTTCTTCTTTCTGTATTGCAATTTGTACACCTTGAACTATACAGGGTGTCTCAGAAAGAATGCAACACCTACGATCGTTAATTTCATCAACACCATCGACCAAATGTCATTGTTTTTTGTTTGATTGGGTAGAACATTCTTTTTCCAACACCATGATACCATGATCATTAATTTTGGGTAAGGCGTATGGATCCTAGGGCCATTTTTCTGAGGCAATGTCGTTTCCTAAATTTGCTACTTTTTCATCTCCAGCGATCCTCGGAACACTGAGGCATTCTCGCCCCACGGCCTCCCATAGACAATGTGAGCCATACCGTACTGGGTTATTGTCTTCTTTATCAAAGGGAGCGCAGTCATGCGGATCTTCTGTCTATGGGAGACCGTGGGGCAAGAATGTCTCAGTGTTCAGAGGATCGCTGGAGACGAAAAAGTAGCAAATTTAGGAAACAACATTGCCTCAGAAAAATGGCCCTAGGATCCAGACGCCTTACCCAAAATTAATGATCATGGTATCATGTTGTTGGAAAAAGAATGTTCTACCCAATCAAACAAAAAACAATGACATTTGGTCGATGGTGTTGATGAAATTAACGATCGTAGGTGTTGCATTCTTTCTGAGACACCCTGTATATATACATATGATGTACACATGTTGCAGTCTGTGTGTGCATGCAATGACCGGGTCATAAGTATGTGTTTGTGTGCGTGCTGTATATATGTGTGTGTGTGTGTGTGTGTGTGTGTGAGAGAGCGTGTGCGTGCACGTGCACGTTTGTGTATGTGTGCATGCATGTATGTATGTGTGCTGTGTCTGTACCTGTGTATGCATACGTGTACGCATGTGTGTGTGTCTGTACGTCTGTATATGCATGTGTGCGTGTATGTATGTGTGTCTGTGTGTGTGTCATGTGTGCATGTATGTGTGTGCATGTGTTTGTTTGTATGTGGGTATGTGTGTGCGTGTGTTTGTTTGTATGTGTATGTGTAGGTTTTTTTTTAAATAGCCAAAAAATTGTTGATGTGATTTTAGAGTTTAAAAAATAGTGAAAACTATTTTTTTCAAATATATATTTTTTTAAATAGTTAAAAAATAGGCTATTTTTAAAGGGATAGTTGAGTTTTGGTAGAGAGGGCGCTAGACTACTTAATTTTTGTGTGAGGTAATGAAAAACTGAGTGTAAAATTTGAAAGAGCATAATATTTAAATAATAAAATCATCTTTGTTTGATCAAAATCGGTTCAGAGACGGCTGAAATATCCATAAATATAACAATTTGTAATAAACCTGGGGCCCCAGGTTTATTAGAGAATTTTGAACCAGCCGTTAAAAATTCAAAAAAATGCTTCCTCTTTTCAAAAAGTTACAAAATAGGTATTTAGATAGTTGTTGGTTATTTCTCTATCTAATCACTATTTCAACAAAACATCACATGCACAATATTTTATTCAAAATGGTTGAAACCGATGAGTGTTTAGAGAGCGCCCTCTTACGTTTTAACGGCTCTTTTTGAATGATAACATGATCTTTACTACGTCATTTGTAATTTTGTGTTCCTTTCTAGTTATAACTATTAGTTTGTAATGTAATGATGCAGGTTTTGGTTACTAAAATTCAGTTTCACCAAAACTGTACTCTCCTTACCAGAACTCAACTATCCCTTTAAGCTATTTTTTAGAGAAAATAGTTAAAAAATCATCCATTAATTGGAAAAATAGCCAAAAAATAGCCAAAAAATAGTTTAAAAATAGATTTTCAATGGATTCAAAATGAGCAGGATGGTCCCGTAGAGAATCTCTTAGGGTTTTGTAAGGATCCCATATATATGAAGATGGGTGATGATGATGAATTATGGTCGTGAGGATGGTGATAATGATGGCAGTGAGGATTGGTGGTGATGATGATGGCAGTGATGATGACTAATGGTGATGATGATGATGATGATGATGCGGTGGATGACGATGATATAAAATTCTTTAAAAGAACAAGATTTTCCCCAAAATTAAAGGTGCTTTGCCCCTCCTCCCGCCCCCCCCCCCCCACCCGAGGGGTGCCCCAAGAGATGCACACAGCCCCCATGATGATGGTGATGATGGTGATGATGAAGATGAAGATGAAGATGAAGATGAAGATGAAGATGAAGAAAACATCCTAAAAACATAATGCCTCTAGCCAAGACACTATAGCAGTGCGATTTGTCGCTAATAAAGCCAAATTTTGCGGGAAACACACAGCGAACAGGCGACGCCGGCCAGAAGCCCGCACGCATTACTCCGCGCATGCGAGCGAGCGATACGATTATCATACGAACACGGTGTTGTATACATCGGAGAGTGTGCGGCACTAAATTGAATTCTGGGATCGCCGATTAGCTTCCGGGTTCATCATTGCAGCGATCAGTTGGAATATTGTACGCATAGACTTCAGAAATCATCAATTTGAGGTAAGTTATCTTTCTTTTTAGCAAATTACATGTATATTCAATGTGACAAATCTTTAATAAGTACAACTGCTTTAGGTAAAACAAAATACAACAATTAGGAATTCAAAGGCGACATCCACAGAAAGTTTTTGAGCGACAGAGCTTTACAACGCACGGCATTGATTACAGTTATAGCTGACTAAGTGTTATGCCTTTGACATGGTCTTCGCCAGTGTTATGATTAATGTTAATTACCCAGTGTTGTTAATGTTTATATATGCATAGTGCCATCTGTGGCGAGTGTACGCTCTGTTCCCGTGTTGTCTTGCTTCGGTTTGATTGCCTTATCTTGGTCGGCTGGACCTCAACTAGTGTCTTTCATATTGCGTGGTGGCAGCGTCGGAAACGGCCCTACCCATTGGACGTAGTTCCACCTGCCCAGAGAGACGATTGAGCTAAGTATCTCAAGTTGACCAACTACATTGTGTTGGTATAAGTTCATTTCCTTTTTTTAAATTTTTTATTGTAATCCCACCCATTCACTTTCGCAATGGCATCAGCCCCAAGAGCACCAAAACAATGGTGCCTAACCAAGCATGAAACGGTGAATTCTCTCGAGAATTGGAGACAGAATCTAGTCTATACACTTACTCTTGACTCTAATTTTGGCCCTTTTCTGGGCGATGATTGTTTATGGGCAAAGAAAACCAAGTCTGAACCCCTTCGGGGCTTCACCGGTGACCCAATTTCTGTCCCTCCAGAATCTCAAAAATCAGCCCACCAAAATGCTAGTATGCTAGATCTCATGTTAGGACAGATTGCCAATTTTTGTCCTGTCATTTCTCAGAATTCTATCGTAAAGAATGCCACCTCTCTAAATGACATTTGGGGCAAAATACGGCTACACTACGGCTTCCAAAGCACAGGTGCCCACTTTCTAGACTTTACCGACATGAAGCTTGAGCCCGACGAGCGCCCTGAAGACCTCTTCCAGAGGCTTGTAGCCTTTGTAGAGGACAACTTGCTTACTGTCACTGGCGGTATCTCACACCATGGTGACCGCGTGAAAGAAGACGAGGAGCTAACCCCCACAATAGAGAATTTTATTGTCCTTCACTGGCTCCAGCTGATTAACTCAGAACTTCCCCGCCTTGTGAAGCAGCGATATGGGACAGAGCTAGAGCTACGCTCTAGGACTTTAGCCTCATTAAAGCCCGAAATTACACAGGCCCTAGACAGCCTATTAGACGAAATTCACACCTCGGAGAGCTCTCGCGCAATGCGCACCCTGACGTCTCCTCCCCTGCGTTCTCAGCGCCCTTCCATGCCGCGCGGTTGCCGTAACCCACAGCCCCGCACCCACATCCCCCAGCGCACCAGCAGATATTGTCCACTCTGCCGCGAAGCGCACCGCCCAGACAATCACTATCTAAGCGAGTGCACATACCTTCCTGTGCAGGATAGGCGTTTTATTGCTAAGTTGCAAACATTTTTTGATCTGATGAGGAGATCGATGATTTGTGCCAGGTCGAACAAGTTCACTTGTCAGAGGCTGATCCGGACAAGGATGATAGTGATAGCGCATCCCTGGCTCTGCATGTCCAGGTTCGCCAGTCTCCTTACTTTGACGTGTTTTGTGGTCATCAAGTTGTGCGTGTAACTGTTGACAGTGGGGCTACAGGCAACATGATTAAGACCTCCACGGTTCAGTCCATCCATGGTGTCATCAATCCTAGTTCACAGTCTGCCCACCAGGCTGACGGGTCTTCCCACCAGGCTGACGGGTCTTCCCCTCTTGATGTTGTCGGTGAGACAAAGCTTACTTTCACCCGTGATGGTAAAGTGTTCGTTTTCGAGGGCCATGTCATCGACGATCTTGATGTAGATGTCCTCGCCGGCACGTCATTTATGGAACAGAATGACGTTTCAGTTCGCCCAGCTAAGCGTCAGGTTTGCATTGGTGATGACATAGTCATTCCATATGGGTCCCGTAAACCTCTCGACAGTTCGTCCCATGCTATCCGCCGCGCACATGTCTTACGTGCTCCCCCTCAATCCACGGTTTTGTGGCCTGCTGATTTTGCTGAGGTCTCCCTGCCCAGCAAACTCTCGCCATATGAGACACTTGCCTTGAGCCCGGAGTTATAGATCAGAAGGCCATGAAGTCCCCTGACCCATTATGGCCCAGCCCCTGTGTGGTCTCAAGCGTAGTAGGCAAGGTGCGCATTCCTAATCTCACCCAAGGGCCGAAGGTTATTCGTAGGAATGAACACTTCTGCCAGGTACGCCCTGTGTATATGCCGCCTGAACCTCTGTCTGACACAACACCAACCACCATCAAGGATGCTTCTCCACAGCGTAGCACTCACGGTCATTTTTTTGATGCAGTGTCTCTCGATCCTAGCAGTGTCCTCCCTGAACACACTCGCCATGAGTTCCAGTCCCTTCATGCTGAATTTAATGATGTTTTTGACCCTGTCTTCAAGGGGTATAACGGTGCTGTTGGCCCATTTGAAGCTGTTGTCAACATGGGGCCTGTTCAGCCCCCTCAGCGCAGAGGTCGGCTCCCCCTCTACTCACGTAGCTCCTTGGTTGATCTTCAGGAGAGATTTGATGCACTTGAGAAACAAGGTGTGTTTGCCCGCCCTGAGGATGTAGGAATATCCGTGGAATACCTGAATCCATTATTTCTGGTGAAGAAAGCCAATGGAGGCTTTCGCCTTGTTACCGCCTTCGCTGACATTGGGCGATATGCTAAGCCACAGCCCTCCCTCATGCCCGATGTCGATTCCACACTTCGAAAAATTGGCCAGTGGAAACACATCATTGCTACAGACCTCACCAATGCCTTTTACCAGATCCCCCTGTCAAAGGCGTCAATGAAGTATTGTGGTGTTGGAACACCCTACCGTGGAGTACGTGTGTACACGCTTTGTGCTATGGGTATGCCAGTTCCTGAAACTGCACTTGAAGAGCTCATGTGCCGTGTTCTTGAAGATTTACTCCTTGAGGGTATCGTTGTGAAACTTGCCGATGATCTGTTCTGTGGTGGTGAGACCCCCGAAGAGCTCCTGAAGAATTGGGCCCGTGTCCTACATGCCCTTCGCCAGTCTAGGTTGCACCTCTCAGCGTCCAAGACAGTCGTTTGCCCCGAATCCACGACAATCCTGGGTTAGATCTGGTCACGAGGAACATTGCACACTAGTCCTCACCGCGTTGCCGCCCTCGCCTTATGCTCCCCTCCGACATCAGTCAAAGGCATGCGTTCCTTCATTGGGGCATACAAAATGCTTGCACGCGTCCTCCCACACTGCGCGTCGTTCATCACTCCACTCGACACTGTAGTTGCAGGCCGCCAGTCAAGCGATCGTATCTCCTGGACAGATGACCTTCGTACAGCTTTCAAGACAGCGCAGGATGCCCTGGCGGCCCCCCGCACCATCACCCTCCCCCGCCCCTCTGACCAGCTCTGGATCGTCACAGATGGTGCTGTCAAGAAGCATGGTATTGGCGCTACTTTGTACGTCACCAGACTGGGCAAACCTAGAGTTGCAGGTTTTTTCAGTTGCAAGCTCTGTGATAGACAGGTCACATGGCTACCGTGTGAGATCGAAGCCCTTTCCATCGCCGCCGCCTGCAAACATTTTGGCCCCTTCATCATCCGTTCGCAACCTGCGCATGCGTTCTCACTGACAGCAAACCTTGCGTACAAGCCTTCAAAACACTCTGTAGGGGTGAGTTCTCTGCCAGCCCGCGTGTTTCAACATTCTTGTCAACTGTCAGTAGGTTCCAATGCTCTGTTCGACATCTTGCTGGTTCCGCCAACGTTCCATCAGACTTCACTAGCAGGAATGCCCCAGAGTGCTCAGACCCCACATGCCAGATATGCCTCTTCACCCGCCAGACGGAGGACTCTGTCGTCAACCATATTACCCCGCAGGATGTCCTCAGTGGTCAGCGGAAGCTGCCTTTCACTTCCAGACCTGCTTGGCTGAGCATCCAGTTAGAGTGTCAGAATTTGAGGCGCACACATGCTTACCGGCCTCCACCAAGGCACTCGGCCCTCCAAGAAGCTCACCAATATACGGGATGTTAAGAGGTATCTCCGCGTCGCAACCATCGCTAAGGATGGGCTCCTGGTTGTTCGCCGCGAACAGGCTCTAGCATCCCCACGCGAATGTATTGTTGTACCTCTTGGTGTCCTGGACGGTCTCCTTACATCGCTTCACCTCCAGCTTGAGCACCCAACTCGTCACCAGCTAAAAGCAGTTGTCAATCGTCATTTTTTGGGGCTGGACATGGACTCTGCTCTAACACATGTCACAGAGAGCTGCCACCAGTGTACGTCCATAACGCAACGCCCCACACACGGTTGACCCGCAGTCTGCTAGTGATCCTCCAGCAGTCGTGGGAACTAGTTTCGTGGCGGATGTTCTCAAACGCTCGAAACAGCTGATTCTTGTGCTCAGGGAATGTGTAACTTCTTACACAGCCACATGCTTCCTGGATGATGAACGTCGTGATACACTCCGCGATGCTCTTATTCCCCTTTGTGTTGAACTACGTCCACTCGACGGTCCACCTGCCGTCATACGCACTGATCCAGCCCCAGGATTTGCAGCACTCTGCGATGATTCGCACCTCGCCCAGCTTCGGCTTTCGATAGAACTTGGCCATACCAAGAACCCCAACAAGAACCCTGTTGCAGAGAAGGCCATCCGCGAGCCTGGAAGATGAGATTCTCCGCCATGAACCCACAGGTGGCACAATCACACCTTTGGCCTTATCTCTTGTGACCGCTCGTCTCAACAGCCGCCTACGCTCTCGTGGTCTGTCTGCGCGCGAAATGTGGACTCAGCGGGATCAATTCACACACAGTCAGATCCCATTATCGGATGCAGATCTCATCTCTACCTAGCATGAGCAGCGTCTTGCCAACCACCCACACAGTAAACGTTCAAAGGCCCCCTCCGGCATAATCTCTGGCGACGCTGTCATCGACGTTGGTGATCTTGTGTACCTCAGATCTGATCGTAACAAGACCACCACTCGTTCCCGATATCTCGTTTCCTCTGTTGATGGCGACTGGTGCAATATTCGCAAATTTGTTGGTGCCCAGCTCAGGAAGTCTTCCTATCGCGTCAAGATGTCTCAGTGCCTGAAGGTACCTGTCCCGCTCCCACCGGTGCCACGGTCACCGCAGATCTGTGAGGACGACGAGCCGGATACATCTCCTGCCGCCGAGCCAGATGTGCCCCTGAACTTTCCTCGCCTCCGGACTCGGAAGTCCCCTGCATCCCCCTTCATGAGCCCCCTCCCACCTCCACTCCCCCTTCTCAGTTGTTAGTACCCGATTCATCAGTCCCTCCCCAGGGGTCCATCAGTCCTCCTACTACAGCTCCCCATATTGGACGGCCTCAATGCTCACGACACCTCCCAGCTCGGTTTAAGGACTTTACGATGTATTGAATGTTTATGGGCCGATGACATGGTTTTATGGTATAAGTTGTTATTTTCCATGTCAGACCAGATCCTCATCGCCATTTATTGGTCTCCCTCTTTTACTTATCTTATGCTGCTCGTTTGTTATTAGCCAATTCGTTTATTTGTACTATCCTGTTTTTGTATTTACTTGACTCACATAGTTGCTACACATTGAGTTCCAATTGGTTACCCCGCAGGTAGATCCCCCTCAAGTCACAACACGTTTTTTTTTTTATTAGATTCGTTTGTAAGTATTGTATGTACAAACATATATTCTATTACGTGTATGTGTTCATTTATTGCCTGTCAAGATCACCCGCTTATATATTGTATTACACATGGCTCCATACTCGTATAAATTATATTTCACGTTTTATTTTACTTGCATATATATATTTCAATATCACTCTGCATCTCAATGCTCAGTCCCTTTTTAGCGGCCTAATGGATACATATTTCACTAGGTTGTTTCAGTGTACACTGTATATTTGCATTGCTCTTATTGCAATTGCCATGCTACATCTAGGTTACTGTACATGTCTTTTATATTTGTTATAAAGTTCAGTTTGCTATTGTATTATAATTACAGTTTTTTACACATGTCATTGTTGATTTGTTTATAGGGCATTTATTAATTCATTTCATTGTTAGTCCGTTGTGTGCTGGCACTTGTTTCTGCCATCATGTTATTGTCAGCCGATTCGCTTTTGTTTTTAGTTTTGGTATAGCAAGATGCGTGAAATGATTTTGTATTTGTTAGTTATGATTGTAATGCAGCATTTTTTTGCCCATGTTGATTAGATTTGATTGCATATTATACAGCCCTTTACTTATTCCTTAAACGTATTTTATTTTTGCAGGTGAAAAGACGGATAGGCAGTATGCATATTATGTTTTTAATGTTTATTCCATTCCACAGTGCCCTTTCAATTTATATACAGAGTTATAAGATTGTTTCTCACACAATGTTTTGGTAATACTAAAGTAGTGTATGCATAGTTTCAGGTACATGTTATGTTTACATGTGATTGCAAACAGTTTTAGAATAATAGGTCTGTCACTTAGATATTGTATTGTTTTAATTACGATGTAATGTTATTAGGAGGCAAGAGTTTAACATTACAATTTTAGATAATGTTTTGGAATTTTTGTGTTTATGAAGCAAAGAATGGAGAAAGGAAGAAAAGTGATCACGCCAGTGTTATGGTTAATGTTAATTACCCAGAGTTGTTAATGTTTATATAATACATGCATAGCGCCATCAGTGGCGAGTGTACGCTCTGTTCCCGTGTTGTCTTGCTTCGGTTTGATTGCCTTATCTTGGTCGGCTGGAATCGCCGTTAATAAAAGGTTGCGCTACCCAAATGAACCTCAACTAGTGTCTTTCTTATTGCGCTTAGTAATAATATTATCTCTACATGTCAGACACTAACTGAACGCACGGCGTTGTAAAACTTCGTCGCTCAAACACTTTCCGTTGATGTGCGACGAGGTGAAAAGTCGCCTTTAAATTCCTAATTGTTATATTTTTTTACCTAAAGCAGTTGTACTTTAAGATTAAAGATTTGTCATGTTGAATATAATAGAAGGATAACTTACCTTAAATTGATGATTTCTGAAGTCTATAACATACCAACTGATTGCTGCAATGATGACCCGGGCCCGGAAGCTAATCAGCGATCCCAGCCAGAATTCAATTTCATGCATGCTGTGCGCGCTCCTGTGTACACAACACCGGGTTTGTATCGCTCGCTCGTATGTGCGGAGTAATGCGTGCAGGCTTCTCGCCAGCGGCACATGTTCGCTGTGTATTTCCCGCAAAATTTTGCTTTTTTAGTGACAAATCACGCTACTATAGTGTCTTTTTCGTCCAAATTCTGGGTTATTTTGCGATATTTGGGTATTTATCAATCAAATCATGTATATTGGAGGTGGAAAAAGTGTCTACTTTGTATCAAAGAATTTGAAAGTATAAAAATATAATTTGCTCATTTTGGGGGATTTTGTAGCATAGTAATCATTATCATGCAGTGACATTCATCATGTTAATGGATTTTGAATGCCAATTATATCATGTCAGACACTAGATATTTCAAATGATCTTGACCAAAATCCATGATCAACAGAGATTTAAAAAGGACAGGACTCAGCCTCTCAGGAGAGTTTGTCATTTTTGAAACTTCAGCGATACAAATTGAATAATTTGATACTTACGTCTGACTTTGAAGGCGTCTAATAGTATGTGGGATCTGTCCTAGTCACTAGAGCGTAGCCGTATAGTGCACCGCATCGTCGATTGTTTGTACCCCCAACGAGAATGCGCGTACGTAGACAACCTGTATGTGTATGGGTCGAAACAAGTATAAAAGCATGTTAAGGGGCCATCTATTAAGTACGTACGCACATATATTGGTCTGAAAATGCCCACAACCACATCAACACAACAATCGATGTTAAATGTAAACAGTCAATTTTTCATACCAAGTACTAACTGTTATCAGCGCCACATCTACAAAGTACATGGTCCACTCGGGTCAGCGCCTAACTCTAGAGAGCCTCCTAATACTGGACCGAAAATGAACTTTTTGTGTGCAAGCTTATTGTCCTTAAAGAGGAATTCCACCCCAGAAATGTGATATTTGCTATAAAATGAGGTGAATATGAAGAATCGGGATCGAAAATTTGAGCCAAAACGGATAAGCAATAAAAAAGTTATGACAGGACGAACTTTGCTCCGATTTTTAGTATCGTTCGCAATTGTTATCGATCGTGACGTCACTTGCGAGCTGCAGCCATTTTGACTTCTACATGGAAATTTAACAAAATTTAAATTGTCTTCATAACAAAGAAAATTTATGAGCTTACACATTCAAATGAGGTTGCCCCATCGATATTCTTTTATGAATTCGTGAAAAAAGGAGAGAAAAGTTAATTTTTAACATCGAAAAATGAGAAATAAGTGTATTTTCATGTACTAAAGCCATGGCGAGGTGCTCGTGAATGAGGTTGCATATGGCGGCAATTTTGAAACGATCGCTCATTATTACATAATGTTCAAACAGGTATAACTCCCGTGTTTCTTGTCCGATTTTGATCAAATTTTCACCAATCATTCGTCTTGTTCTGCTTATTCAAAAAACGAATAGTTATATCAGGCCCGGACTACCCCTTTAAAGTCATATATGCGTGGGTTATAATGGGTAGTCAGCAAATTCCAACTCGACTCCACCGTAATCTCTCGAGGTAAACTCACGATATGTGTTGGATCGATCGAAGAGCGGTGCTTCGAAATATCTGAACACGGGCCTTCTTATGAATTTGCATGCAGCAAGAATTTCTCACGCTATCACCTAAGACATCAAACAGCGGCACTTGGAAGTCGGTTGCGGTTAAGCGTGTTACGTGATATTTTCGCTCGTAAACATCTTTGATGGATCTCCATTCGACTAGTACAAACATTCCGAACGCGACTATTTTTGATGCTTGTTTGACTCGGGTATTCGGAAGTGGGACAGTTTGCGATCGCTACTTATAACTGAGCCATGGGGATTACGTACTGTGCGTAAAAGTGCGCAAGATGGATCCACGCGTCTAATATACCGGTCTGAATTCCCTTTAAAATTATACATGTATAAGATACGGTACTTACCACCGATTGCATCTCCAATATGTGATCCAACTTGACGGTGGATTAAAATTATGATTTTTCCCTCCATTCCGCATGAAATCAGTGATTTATCCACCTACTCGACTTCTCTCCGTGTGTTAGCGCGACTCCGCACAGATTTTGAACGAAAGATGATCGCGATGGCCGCCGATGCGTACGGCGAACGGCGCCATGCGATACACATGAAACTATTACCGCGCATATTCATATGTATCGCATATGGCGCCGTACGCATCGGCGGCCATCGATCAGCCGATTTGTGCGGAGTCGTGCTAACACACGGAGAGAAGTCGAGTAGGCGGATAAATCACTGATTTTATGCGGAATGGAGGGGAAAATCATAATTTTAATCCACCGTCTTCTTCTTCTTCCTTGGTAGCGACCGCAATCAACTTGTTGATTATTATGTCACTTTGTAGGAGGTTGAAGTTGCACATAGTGGCCCCGTATGTCTCATCTCCTCAATCAGTTGGCCAGACGACGATTAAATTGTAAGTCGACGGCCGAACGAACAAAAAAGGCCAATAAACAAAGACGGCCAAACAAACAAACACACACAATGAAATAATATAAAACAAATTGTATGTTTGTGAGCTACTCCTGGCCAGAGGCTCTTGACACGAAGGTGTCAATGGTGAGAGCCTCCACCGTCTCCTTTTGGTAGTCTGTTCCACTTCTTGATGGTCCTTGGTAGGAACGAGTTCTGGTGTTACAGGGTCCGACTTGGTGGCACAACAAATTGCTGGTCATGGCCTCTTCTCTGACGCGCAGGTACTGGTTGGAGTTGCCTGTTGACAGACTCTACGTGGGCAAGACCATGGGTCATCTTGTATAGCATCGCCAGGCGTGCAGTTTTGCGCCGATCTTCAAGCGAGGGCCACTGCAGTTCTTCAATCATTGCTGACACACTGGATGTGTTGTGGTAGCATCTCATGACGAAGCGCGCCGCACGTCTCTGCACAGCCTCAATCATGTTGATGCAATGCTTGGTGTGAGGATCCCAGACAGTATGGGCATACTCCAGGATTGGTCACACATAGGTCTTGTATGCAACCTCCTTGATGGCCCTTGATGACACCTTGAGGTTACGCCTGAGGAAGCCGAGGGTCTTGTTGGCTTTGGAGCATAATGTAGAAATATGATCCGTCCAGGTGAGGTCTGTGCAGATTGTAACACCAAGATATTTAGCACCCTTGACAACTTGGAGTGTGTGACCGTGAAGCTGGTAATCAGGTTGAAGAACATTCCTTCTGCGGGTGACTGGCAATACCACACATTTACCAGGATGGAAGCACATGTCCAATCTTTTCTCCCACTCGGCGAGACGATCCAGGTTGTGCTGAATGGACTGCTGATCGTCTGCAGTGGTGACTACATCATAGATTGATGTGTCATCCGCGAACAATCTGATGTGTGAGTTGAGGTTGTCGGGAACGTCATTGATGTATACCAGGAAGAGGCATGGGCCCAAGACGCTCCCCTGTGGGACTCCAGATTTGACTTCAATGAAGTCTGAGCGTGCCCCGTTGATGACCACGGCTTGCCGTCTGCCGATGAGGAAATCTGAGATCCATCGCTTCAGGCCTCCTTGGAGCTTGTGGATCAGAAGGGAATGGTTTACCTTGTCAAAGGCCTTCGCGAAGTCAAGGACCAGGATGTCAGTCTGTTTTCCGCCTTCCATGTTGTTGCTCAGCTCATCTGTGAGCTCAAGTAGCTGCGTCTCACATGAGCGGTTTTTCTGAAATCCATGCTGATGTGGACACAGGATTCGGTTCCGTTTCAAGTGGCCCACGATGGTGCTGGTGATGATGTGCTCCAACACCTTGCAGCAAACACTGGTGAGAGACACCGGGCGGTACATTAGTTGGCAGGGTTGTGTTGCTCGCCCTTCTTGAATACTGGTGTGATGTTAGCCTCCTTCCAGTCAGCAGGCACGACTCCTGTGTCAATGAATGACTTGAAGTTGGATCACATATTGGAGATGCAATCGGTGGTAAGTACCGTATCATATGTGCTGTTAGGTAAAGAAAAAATCCCGGCTCGTTCTCGGATCGGTAGATTTCAAAACCGCTAACGGGATTCTCGGATCGTCTCGGACCTCGGAAAAAAATAATATTGCAAATTGCTCTGAAAAAAATGCAGCGTTGTAGACTTATCTTTCTTGTTTTATATGCCAATAATATTAACAATATTGACGCTTTGAGGCATGTACATGTCAATCTTTACAGAAAAATAGTTACAGACTATAGTTACAGACTATTCAGAATTAACTCAGTTTTGCAAGAATTGTATTTTTTCCAAAGTGAATTGGGCCTAGAAATTGATCCTTTGTTCAGCATTGCACCACACGTTCACATAAACTCAGCCCGCCAGTCGCGGGGGAAACTACGATCGTGCAGCTGGTGAGACACTGCCTTCAAAAAGTGGCTATAAATTAGCCTTTTTGTGGTCAACACCATTTTGGTAGTCTACTTACATGATAACATGGCATTTGAAAGCTGAACAGAATAAAAAATGACCCCCAAAACAATGACAAAACTGCGCTGAATATTGATATATTTCCAAAGAACGTTCGTGAGGTTGATCCAGGTTACGGGTCTTTGTTCTTACGCGAGATCCATCCGCGATCGATCGCGACGGTCTTTGTTCTTACGCTGGATTCATCCGCGATAACTTATAGTCGTTATTTACCAATATTTTGCGTAGTTGTTTTCATAGTTTTGGGGCTCTTTTTTTTTCTGTTCAGCTTCCAAACACCATGCAATCATGCAAGTAGAATATCAAAACATTAAACATGGTGCAATTTACCAAAATATGTATTTTGAGCCACTTTCTGATTGCACCGGCTCATCAGCCTGATCATACAGACATCCATCAGACGTCTCCCCTGGAGTGTCGGCCTATTAGGCTTTGTGTGCACATCCGTCGGCAATATCGTTCAAATGACTAGCAATTTTGCGCATCCTGTTCAATTTTCGACTGAAAAACGAAGTAACGAACCAAGAATTTCTCCAAAATAACCACTCATAAAGTAAACAATATTGATTCCGCCATTTTTAATTTAAATTTCACTACTTAATGGACTGTCAAACATACACATTTTCAATTATTACTGGAGAAAATGGGTCGGCAAAATCTTTGGTATTTTCTACCGAGAAAATGTATTTCTCGGAACCGGATCGTTTCCGGCTCGGAAGCGATTATCGCCGGGAAATCGGATCGTTCCCGGATCGGATAACAGCATTAATCATATGTATAATTTTCAGGACAATAAGCTTGCACACAAAAAGTTCATTTTCGGTCCAGTATTAGGAGGCTCTAGAACGCTAGCGTCTCTAGACTCTAGAGTAAGTCAGCGCCGCCCCGTGTGTTAGCACGGCGCCTGCACATCTACAATGTATTGTAAATGGTCCTGATAGGACCATTTACTGCTCACAGTGGTAAAAATCTACGGGACACAATTTGAACTACAAACAGAGAGAAAAGAACAGCATATCTAAAGTAAAAAATTGCATACCTAGATTGAAGCTGATTTTATGATTTATTGTACAAAATTTCATTTTCAAAATGATAAGTCATACTTACAAAAATCGTCATATAAGTTCCATTTCTTTCTCTTCCTGCTCGATGTCCCATCGTAAACAAAGAAAGCCCGCCCGCAACATGCGGAGGCCGCTTATTATTGTCCAAAACAAGCCAACTCGCGATCTGCAAGCATGCCCGCCGTATCCGATTTCGGATACGCCGTATCAGAATTCGGATACGTCGTGTCAGAATTCGGATACGGTAACACGTGTGGTGTGGGAAGCTTGCGGGAAATACATGACAGTCATCCAGATAGCAGCAACACTTTCGAGAGGGATCACGACTGGGATTTTCTCAGACTTTTTATTTTCCAAAACTGCAGATTTTCCATTTTTTTCGACATTTGAAGAATAATTTGGACCATTTTGGTAAGTTCATATAATACTTGTATCATTTTTAGGGCCAGTCATGATTGATTTTGTTGAATTTAAGATAAGAATTTTGTGTGAAATTTTGACAAACTTTTTTTGTACTGTCCCACATTGTTCCCGTATAGCGCAGCATTACAATGTAGTGTTGTGTGGGCGCCTGGTTAGGTTAACCAAGTACCAACCCAGCAAAACTTTCCACATATGGGACTGGGCTGAGCTGCATGTCTTTAATTTCTGACAAAAGTACACGGTATGTTGGCATATATTGACATTATAACTCCCCAATCAACGAAATGAGATAACTCACTGATATAGTTGTTAATTTTGAAACTTCGACTAGCACGAAGGGAATAATTATGATTTCCCACGATGTTTTGAAGCTCTGATTCTGAACAGGATGCTTTGTGTACGTTACACTCTCTCGCCGCAGATGGCGGAGTTCCCTCCTGAATAATAAGACCTGTAAACAACGGAGATGGAGCTGGGGGGGGGGGGGGGGGGGGGAGTTCTTTGCGCCGACCCACCACCCTGCGCCACTACTAATTCATACCTCTACCTAATGTCTAACTTTTATTTTGATTACAAAGCAATAGCCTGGTTAAGTATGCAAAAAAAGTTTCAGAACATTTATCCAATTTGTTACTGAGTAATTCTGCAAAATGTGCGCCGTCACGGACATTACATTTTTTGGACATGACTTTTTGAATTCATATATATATACATCTTTGCAAAAATCTGTGAGTTCTGAGACCTCACAAAGGTACATTACATTTTTCAGCGTCACGGACATTACAGTTTGTCCGGAGGATTTGATTAATTAAAAAATATACTTTAGAGCACTCAAAAGACTGAAATTTTAATCTGAAAAGGTACTTTGATTATCAGTCATCAAATTTGGTGCCTTAAATAATAAAAATACCAGAAAATTTGGAAAATATATGGATTTTCCTGAAATTTGCCCAGGGTATATAGTCCCATGTGTGGAGTTTCATGTATGGTTGCCGTTTCTCCTATATGGAGACACCCGAGAATTGAACAAATCATGTGAACTGAAAGATATAATCATAGGATCATATTGTATGGCAAAATAATCCAGAAAAAATCAATAGGATTTGAAATAGAGCCAATTGTTTTGTTTTAGTTCATGTCCACTTTTTCGTGGAATTGCCCAAATAAATAAATAAATAAATAAATAAATAAATAAATAAATAAATAAATAAATAAATAAATAAATAAATAAATAAATAAATAAATAAATAAATAAATAAATAAATAAATAAATAAATAAATAAATAAATAAATAAATAAATTAATTAATTAATTAATAAATAAATAAATAAATAAATAAATAAATAAATAAATAAATAAATAAATAAATAAATAAATAAATAAATAAATAAATAAATAAATAAATAAATAAATAAATAAATAAATAAATAAATAAATAAATATAGATAGATAGACATACAGACAGACAGACAGACAGATATTATAGACATGCATACATACATACATACATACAGACAGACAGACAGCTAGATAGATATAGATAGATACAGTATAGATAGATATAGATATACATGTAGATATAAACCCTGACAAAGCCCTATGGTCGAAAATTCGGAAAACTATGTTTCCTACGGTGTTTGATTTATCTTACCACACCGACGCAGACCAACCTTTTGAACTCATAGATAGATACATGTATATAGCAAAATAGATATATGGAGATAGATAGATATATAGGATAAATAGAGATGTAGATAGATAGATAGATATATACCTTATTTACAATTTGTATTATATCCCTCATGAGATCGTTTTACCATTGTATTTGACAAATGATAGTTTTGGACAACACGCGCAATCCCCGCGCAAACATGTGACCGGGCTGTTAGCAAAAATTAACACTAAAAGTTCGTTACGCGTTCGTCCCATAGATCATGTGTTTAAGCAAAATGCACACGCGATCAGATTTGTGCAGTACTCTATGGCGCACACGTTCTAGTCACGTGATTGACATTGCTGGTAAAAACTAACACCCTGGGAAGAAGAACGCCAAGACAGCCAATAAGCACATCCGTGGGAGCGCTAGCACGCATTCATCGCGTATGTGCGCAACTGCCAGCGCGTTGGTGCGCACTCAGTTTTGCGTCTTTGTGATTGTGTGCGCAAAATAACAATGACTTTAAGCGTATTAGATGCGCCGTGGTTCTGGAGGCTCATACTGGCTTCTTTAATGTCGATTGATTTTTATATCAAAATTTACAAGCGATTTTATTAAATATTCAGAGATTATCACTTATTTTGCTATAAGCTGAACACAATTGATGAGTGATATAAAACAACTAACGAATGTGCTTGATTTTGATAGGCAATCTATTACCTCGGTGGGCTCAAAATGACTATTACCCTCAGCTACGCTTCGGGTAATAATCATTTTGAGCCCACCTCGGTAATAGATTTGACTATCACAAGAAGCCCATTCGTTAGTTGTATATTATATCCCTCATAAGATCGTTTTACCATTGTATTTGACAAATGATAGTTTTGGACAACACGCGCAATCCCCGCGCAATCATGTGACCGGGCTGTTAGCAAAAAATTAACACTAAAAGTTCGTTACGCGTTCGTCCCATAGATCATGTGTTTAAGCAAAATGCACACGCGATCAAATTTGTGCAGTACTCTATGGCGCACACGTTCTAGTCACGTGATTGACATTACTGGTAAAAAACTAACACCCTGGGAAGAAGAACGCCAAGACAGCCAATAAGCACATCCGTGGGAGCGCTAGCACGCATTCATCGCGTACGTGCGCAACTGCCAGCGCGTTGGTGCGCACTCAGTTTTGCGTCTTTGTGATTGTGTGCGCAAAATAACAATGACTTTAAGCGTATTAGATGCACCGTGGTTCTGGAGGCTCATACTGGCTTCATTAATGTCGATTGATTTTTATATCAAAATTTACAAGCGATTTTATGAAATATTCAGAGATTATCACTTATTTTGCTATAAGCTGAACACAATCACTGATATTGATGAGTGATATAAAACAACTAACGAATGTGCTTGATTGTGATAGGGCAATCTATTACCTCGGTGGGCTCAAAATGACTATTACCCTCAGCTACGCTTCGGGGTAATAATCATTTTGAGCCCACCTCGGTAATAGATTTGACTATCACAAGAAGCCCATTCGTTAGTATACAACTAACGAATGGGCTTCTTGTGATAGTCAAATCTATTACCGAGGTGGGCTCAAAATGATTATTACCCGAAGCGTACCCAGGACGAAATACCAATTGAAATTCTAATGGGTACCCACTGAATTCAATGGGTACCAATTGAATTCAATGGGTACCAATTGAATTCAATGGGTACCCATTGAAATTCTAATTGGTACCAATTGAATTCAATGGGTACCCATTAAAACTGATTTCAATGGGTACCCATTGGCATTGGTTTCAATGGGTACCAATTGAATTCAATGGGTACCCATTAAAACTGATCTCAATGGGTACCCATTAGCATTGGTTTCAATGGGTACCAATTGAATTCAATGGGTACCAATTGAATTCAATGGGTACCCATTGAAACTGATTTCAATGGGTACCCATTGGCATTGGTTTCAATGGGTACCAATTGATTTCAATGGGTACCCATTAAAACTGATTTCAACTGGTACCCATTGGCATCGGTTTCAATGGGTACCAATTGAATTTAATGGGTACCAATTGAATTCAATGGGTACCCATTAAAACTGATTTCAATGGGTACCCATTGGCATTAGTTCCAATGGGTACCCATTTGAAACCAATGGGTACCCATTTCAATGGGTACCCATTGGCATTAGTTCCAATGGGTACCCATTGAAACCAATGGGTACCCATTGAATCCAATGGGTACCCATTTACCCATTGAAACCATTTGGCGGTCTGATTTCAACAAAATAACACAAAATATGAATAAATATTAATGTTGAAGTAAAATTCTTTCGTTATTCATGTGTCAATTGTTAGTGTTTTATGTAAGAATTATTATGACAAACTTTGCATCACATGTTTACCTTGTCATACCATTATTTTTCTATTGAATTTGACTTGATTTTTTTTATAACCACTTTTTATGTATACTGCACATGTGATATATATACGCGCCATGCTGTATATGTATAAATTAATTCCTAACCTGGCACAGCCAGATTGCACTTAGGAATTTTGAATAGACCAGTTGTGCATGTGTTATTATACATTGACACCAATGTACAACATGTCTCATGTACATTGTACGTCCAAATTGCCAACCACTTTCAATTGGGAATGTCAATTTGTTTCCAATTTGGAATTTTCAATTGGTAATATCAATTGGTACCCATTGGATTCAATTGGTAATTTCAATTGGTTATTTCAATTGGTACCCATTGGATTCAATTGGTAATTTCAATTGGTAATTTCAATTGGTACCCATTGGATTCAATTGGTAATTTCAATTGGTATTTGTTTCATTTTCCATATACTTTTCAATTGGTAATTTCAATTGGTAATTTTCAATTGGTAATTTCAATTGGTAATTTCAATTGGTTTTTCGTCCTGGGTAGCTGAGGGTAATAGTCATTTTGAGCCCACCGAGGTAATAGATTGCCTATCACAATCAAGCACATTCGTTAGTTGTTTTATATCACTCATCAATATCAGTGATTGTGTTCAGCTTATAGCAAAATAAGTGATAATCTCTGAATATTTCATAAAATCGCTTGTAAATTTTGATATAAAAATCAATCGACATTAAAGAAGCCAGTATGAGCCTCCAGAACCACGGCGCATCTAATACGCTTAAAGTCATTGTTATTTTGCGCACACAATCACAAAGATGCAAAACTGAGTGCGCACCAACGCGCTGGCAGTTGCGCACATACGCGATGAATGCGTGCTAGCGCTCCCACTGATGTGCTTATTGGCTGTCTTGGCGTTCTTCTTCCCAGGGTGTTAGTTTTTACCAGCAATGTCAATCACGTGACTAGAACGTGTGCGCCATAGAGTACTGCACACATTTGATCGCGTGTGCATTTTGCTTAAACACACATGATCTATGGACGAACGCGTAACGAACTTTTAGTGTTAATTTTTGCTAACAGCCCGGTCACATGTTGCGCGGGGATTGCGCGTGTTGTCCAAAAACTATCATTTTCAAATACAATGGTAAAACGATCTTATGAGGGATATAATTGTCAATACTGTCCTTCATGGTAAGCGCAGTTCAAATAGCACAGACGGTCACAGACCTCCCCACCCCCCCCCCCCCCCCCCCCCCCCCCCCCCACGCACACACACACCAATGTGCCACTGGATAGCTATACAGTGGGTATAGCTATCCTAAAATATAACGAATCAATCAGGGAGGCCATGCATAGATGTCTATCCGGTTAAATATATCATGCCAAAAAAATAAGACAGACCGTGTTGAGCCATTATATGGATACAAGCATCATAACATCGAATTACATGTTGATAAACTGTCTTGTCTTTCCGAATCGGTCATTAATCAGGGCTCGCTTCGGACTTCATGATGACAATGTCAAAGTCACAAAATCCCTTTTGAATATGTTATAGCAAGGGGGTTGAGCACTGACCGTGGTTCAATAAACTGGATATTTAGCTAATTGACAAAATTAATAAAGCAAAGATATGGGCCTACAAGTTACCATTCAGAGAGAAAATTGTGTACTTCTTTCCGGGATCAATATTACACAATGTACAACAGTTCATTATTGTTTCATTTATAAGGGCATATTTATGATAACGTTTGTTTGTAGTGACTTAGCATTTTCTTAATTCAAGTAAGCGTTTTTGTAGCTATCTATTATGCTGTCAGATGCTTTGCTTATCATACTTAATAAGATTGACCTACCATATTAACATCTCTATTTCTCTTTAACGAGGTTATGTAATTATGTTTCAATTCATTGTTCTACATATGTATATATATACACATGTATCTTTCTACCTTCTATATATCTTTCTTTCTTCCTTCCTTTCTTTCTTTCTTTCTTTCTTTCTTTCTTTCTTTCTTTCTTTCTTTCTTTCTTTCTTTCTTTCTTTCTTTCTTTCTTTCTTTCTTTCTTTCTTTCTTTCTTTCTTTCTTTCTTTCTTTCTTTCTTTCTTTCTTTCTCTCTTTCTTTCTTTCTATTATATTCTATTATATCTGTCTATCTATCTATGGCTATCAATCATCATTTTGTTATCATTATCATTCATTGCATAGTATAGTCAAAGTATAGTATAGAGAAAGATTCTTAGTATGTGGAATATAATTTCTTATATCGTATCTTATGTTAAAAGTCCTTACTCACTCCTCCGTAGGCAGAAGAAGTTCGTTCCGCTCTTGGGTTTGGTTATTTTCTGCAAACTTGATTTCATAAATTGTGTTTATTTATAACACGGTAACTCAGAAACAAGTTTATAAAACGTGAAACTGCTGCCTTGGGTATGCTCCAGATTGCACAATTTCAAGCCCCAAAATGCAAAAGCTCCCTACCGTGGGAGGGGGGACACCCCCCTCCCACACCCTCCCCCCCCCCCCCTCAGTCGCTTCGCTCCCTCGCAATGACCGATCATCCCCCCAATCATGAGAAGATATCCCTTGACTGATTCCATCAGGGTGATTGAAACTTGTGCATTTAACGATCTTATTATTTCTAAACAGCTAAATCTGATGGGCCCTTCCTACTCCCCACCCTTCAACGGGTATATTGCCAAAGTGCTCACCAAGTGTGCTACGTGCACACAATGTTTGTTGACTACAGGACTCATTCGTTAAAAACTATTATATGCCCCCGAACTCTCCCCTCCCCCCCCCACCCCCCCCCCCCCCCCCCCCGTCATAAAATCCTGGGCACGCTGCTGGGTTGGTCGCTTCCCTCCCTCGCCGAAGATGGTTGAAATGATGTATCATCCCCTCCAATGGTGAGAAGAAATCGACGCCTATGACATACGCACACACTCACACACACACACAGTGCATGTGCACACATACACAACACACACACATCTTAAACATCCATACACGCAAATGCACACACACACACTCGCACATTCACACAATTTCTCAGTTTGATTATGTATTCTTTAAAATTAGGGGTTACATCCTTTACACACACACACACACACACATACACGCTCAAACATTTCTCACACACACACTTACACATGCACAACATTTTTCAGTTGAATTATGTATTCTTGAAATGAGGGTTATTCAATGACTATCAAATGAAATTATAACCAACCAATTCAGTGTCAAGGGGCATTTCGGGAAGTACCAATACTCTAGTGTACCTTTAACAAGAACACAAAGGGAAACAAATAGTAAATGTTAATTATTGCTTTTAATAATTCTGCATCACATCATAAATTTCATTAAAACTCAATGATAGCAACAATGATTGTGATTTACCTCATAAAGTCATACAGTTTGTGTGGTACAATAGTACTTTCATAATTCTGTTATGCATATATATAGTGGATAACAGATCAAAGACAGTGAGTTGTTGTAAATGTATTGTTCAACACTTCAACACTGCAAAAGATCAATTTTTAACCTACAAATAGGCTGAAAGAAAATATCTATCTTCCTACGAATCATGATCATTTCATATATGGTAATCAGTTTTAAACCAGGCTTGTCAAGATGTCTGAATGTTTTGTCCTAATTTACAGATATGATTGTTCATTTTTAAATATGTAATTTTAAACAATCCACATCCTAAATCTTATATATTTTACCAATTTGTTCAACATAATCTTATTTTTTCATTGTTGTTATCAATGAGAATTTTGTTAATTAAGTTTATACAGTCAGCATTGCTTGCACCGTGTGAGACAGGGGGATTGGAGAGTCCTGAGAAGGACTGTTGGTATTCTTTCTTGGGTAGTCCTACAAAGGACTGTAAAGTTCTTGGAAAGGACTGCCGACAGACAGACCACCTCTTTGAAACGTAGAGCCCCTCCTACCACCCATCCTCTCCTTACTATACCCCATCCCGGAACTGTATAGTTCTTTTTAGAACTATACAAGCTCAATAAAGAACAACAGTCCTTTCCAGGACTACCAACAGTCCATTTTAGGACTATACCCATGAAAGAATACCAACATTCCTTCTCAGGACTTTCCAATCCCCACTCCTTCTCACATGGTGCAAACGCAAGCCGACTGTATATCTGCATCACCCGATACTTACAATTAGTAGCATCTAATTAAGTTTAGTTAGATTATTGTTATGTCTGTTGAAACAAACTGCTTTCAGATTGGTGAAATTTCTTTGTTGAGATTGTGCGATAGATTTGAAGTTGGGGTGAGGCAAACTATCATAGAGTAAATAGGCTTAGTAGGTAAGTTGTATATAAAAATGCACACAAATAATATAATTTCTAAAGCTACAAATAAATTGTGACACAATGGAGGAATAATACATGTATATAGGAATATGAGATAATAAATAATGGATACATATTAAATGAGAGGACAATTTCCAAAAAGATATTTACAATTCAAGTTTCTTAGACATATCATCCTTTTGTTAAAGCAAAGTATGATCTTACACAACACTCTATACTGTCAAAAATGTTTGTTCACATAGAAAAATATACAAAATGGAAGCCAATTCTAAACAACACATTTTACTGCAAGATTTATACTAAAAGAGAAAATAATCTTCAAATAAAACGATATTGCACCTGTACATAAATTCAAAAACTCAAGCAAATTAACCTTTGATTTTGAGATCATTCACAATATTGGAAATAAATCATTCCAGTCAGAATGAAATTAATGTTTAACTTCAATTCATTTGGCAATAGATAACACAACATAATATTACAAACTAAGGATTTGGAACAATCACAACCATTGCAGTTTACTGCAAACATATAAGGAAGTTAGCACCTTGACAAAGCATAAAACACAAGTCTCCAGAAATTCACTTAAATATCAAGTCAATTTGATCATTATCTGTTTTATTATTATTATTATTATGGTGGTACAATCTGTTTTTCGTTGATTCAATTAAAGGTTAAGAGTACATGAGCGGATTTCTAGAACTTGCTCTAACCTTTTGAAGTATAGCCACTGCTCAAAATTAGCACAGACTCGCTGGCCCGGGGCCGCTAAAAGTTAGCTTTGGGCCACCAACATTTCATAATGAGAAATTTTACTTGCTCGAATGGCCAACCAAATATAAAGAGAATTTGTACAGTTGGTCTTTGTTTGGGGCCATCAGATTTAGGTTGCGGGCAACCAGACTGGGCAACAAGGTAACAATTTTAGATTCTAGCATTGGTATAGCACATCAAGTTTTATGCTGCTCCCCAAAATTCTAATTTGGCATCAGTGCAGGCTTCAATAAGTCCCCGTTGTGGAAGCAGTGAAAGAAATTCCATGGAGAATCACCGAGACATTATTGTACATAAATATGTTTATAGCTCATGAAAGTTTACAAGAAATATTTATTTTTCTTCGCTTCCCCTGTAAAGCTTAGTCTAACCTGTTAGAGTGGCCATGCACTATCTGTAGCAGCTAACCTGCCTATAGTGGCCAGCAATAGTGTTCCCCCCGCAGAGAAAAACATCGCTATAAAACCTGTCTATAGATGTTACCCGTGTACGATGGCCACTTTTCTTCTTTCCCGTAGGTGGTCTCTATACACAGGTTAAGTTGATTGCAATCAGTGGCCATCTAACTCGGGTTGAAGGGAGACTGGTCCTTGTCTGAAAACTGGACGCAGCGAATGACCATCTCCTTCGGGACTTGAATAGTAAGATGACGCTTGAGTATTTATGTTGATAAAAATGTGTGATAATGAAGAAGACATATACAGTAAAACCTGTATTTGTGGCCACCTTCCTATAGCAGCTAACCTGCCTATAGTGATCACCCAAAATGGTCCCATGCCAAGAAAAAAACATGTTACATGACCTGTCTATAGAGGTCACCTGTCTACTGTGGCTACTTTCCCTGGGTCCCTTGGGTGGGAACTATACACATGTTTGACTGTAGTTGCCTAAGGCATGGAAGCAGCTTGTATCTGAACTGTAACTGACGACCAAGAGTAGTAACAATGCTACAGCGAAACGAAACTCTGTATTAAGCGCTATATAAACGCCATCTACCATAATATTATTATTATTAGTAGTAGTATTCTTTGTAAATCTAGGACCTGCAATATGACAAATGAAGATTTACGCTAGACCTAACTTGAGTACAAGAGCTGCACTGTACTATTTACATCACACATGGAAGCAGCAAATAGTAGAACTAAGGAGCACAAAGATTTACGCTGACCCCACCAAGGGTTCAGGAGCTGCTTTGTAGTTGCCTTAGCCTGGAAGCAGCAAACTTATTTCTACAGTCAAAAGCCCAGCATTATGATTTTCCACACATATATACGATGATCCCAAGGGTTCGGGAGCTGCCATGTAGTTGCCCCAGTCATGGTAGCAGCAAATTAATCCCTACAGTCAATGGACTAGTGTTACCCACACAGATTTACGCTGATCCCACCAAGGGTTCTGGAGCTGCCTTGTAGATGCCCCAGCCATGGAAGCAGCGAATGAATTTCCATGGTTCTTTACCCTTCTTGACTGCACCAAACTTGCGAGGGCAGTCCGGCTCCTTATTCTTCATGTGCTGAATGTAAACCTAGGAAAAAAAAGTGAAGAAAAGTTTTTAGATGATAAGACAAAAGGTTTAATCTTGGGTGTTGCCAGTTAAGTTGCAAGAATCTACTTGCCCTATTTTTGTTTGTGGAAAGGGGGGGGGGGGGGGGGGGAACAAATTTACATGAATAGCTAATAATCCCTCATGAATGTTAAGAAGTCAAAGGTGGGAATATGTAAAGTGCTTCATATACAACGAATACAACACTTGTAAAGTGTGTGTTTCGGAATCAATCAGTATCTAGTTTTATGAATATTTGTGTGTCTTGAGTCAATCATAGCACTCAGAGTGTTAAACAATCTGATGCAGATACCCTAAGATGAGACATTCTTCTGAATTTATGGTCGTGATCTTTGCACAAACATTTGAACAATAGGACAGTCTGATGTGGCCTTGCAAAACAAATCAATTATTTTTTACATTAAAATATCCCCCTTTCTTGGTCAATATTCCAACCTGACTTTGTATAAGAAATAACTAATTAACCATCATTTGTTGAAAAAACAAAACAAAACAAAACATCACTCTGATATTTTGAAGAGGAAGGTGTGCTAACCTGTGAGCTCTTGTATGCTAGCTTCTTCTCCACATCACTACAGTGAGGGCCGACCCAGAGGTACACCTCATTACCCGTGTCCAAGATCATCACATCGTCGTCGGCTAGATCATCCTGTCATGGATAAATATATCATGAATTTAAAATCAATATGACCTAGATGAACATGTTATGCAGATGCAGATGGAAGGATGGACTAAAATAATATCAAAGTCCTTATTAGTGAAATAAATCATGATTGCATTGTTAACGTCACTGCAGTGAGGACCAATCCAGAGGTAGACCTTGTTAACCGTATCCAAGATCATCACATCATCGTCAGCTAGATTGTCCTGTCATGGATAGAAAATTATGATAATGATGATGTTCATTTAATATCGCCCTATAATAATATAATGTTGAAGATTGAAGGACAGTTTAAGTTGTATCAGAGTCCATATTTATTTTTTTAAAGTTTAGAAATAAATCATGATCGAATTAAGAGACCTGACATCATAGCATTGCAAGATTTGATATCACTGCAATGAGGGCCGACCCAGAGGTACACCTCATTACCCGTATCCAAGATCATCACATCGTCGTCAGCTAGATCATCCTGTCATGGATAGGAGAATTATGGATTTTAAAACCCATGTAGAATGACATGTTGCAGATGGAAGAATGGATTTCAAATTATATTAGAATGAGAATCCAATTTCATTTTGTTTTGAAAGTTTTGAAAGAAATCATGATTGCATTGCAGGACCCAGCCAGAGGTAGAACTCATAACCCATATCCAAGATCATCACATCGTCTATTAATAGGAGAATTATGGATTTAAAATCAATCTAGATTAATGTTTTTCACATGCAGATGCAGTTGGAAGGTCGGATTAAAATTGTATCAAAATCCATACAGGAAACATGATGGATTGATATGAAGTGCAATATTTCAGATAATGAAGTGGTATTACCAGGAGGCAGCGGGATGATTAAAAGGGTTAAACTCAAAACATTGGTCTGATATGGTTAAAAAAGGGCCTTTCTCATTTCCTTAATCAACCTTTATATAATCTTGAAAGAGTATCATTAAAAAAATACCTGGCAGAAATCTGAGCACTTCTCTGAGATCGTAAAAAAAGCCTTCCTCATTGGAGGCTTGAAAAGTAGCCCTTTAGGTTGTCATCATTATCATGCTTTAAGTATAGCCAATTAAGATTTGGCAAAAAAACCCAACTTGACACTTTATACCCGAGGATGCTTTAAAAACTCACCTGACAAAAATCTGAGCATGTCACTGCTACAGTGAAGACTCATTGGAGCAGTAAGAACTCACTATAAAAACCTTTCTCATTTACTTTTAAATCAGCCTTTATTAAATCTTGAAAGAGAAACATTTAAAAGTTTACCTAACAGAAATCAGAGCACTTCTCTGAGACGGTGAAGAAGCCTTTCTCGTTGGAAGTTTGAAAAGTAGCCCTTTGGTTGTCATTGTTATCATTCTTTACTTTGGTCAAGTTTTGGCCAAAAAAAAAAAACTTAAAACTTTGTACCGGAGGGTGCTTTTAATCTCACCGGACACAAATCTGAACACTTCTCGGAGACGGTGAAGAAGCCCTATTCATTGGAACAGCAAGAGAGGATTGCATTGGTTTTTCATGCCATGCAACAGCAAGAGTCTCCTCAAAAAGCCTTTCACATTTACTAAATCAACCCTTTTTCACTATATAAACACTAATATTTTCAAATTTACCTGGCAGAAATCTGAGCACTTCTCTGAGACGGTGTAGAAGCCCTATTCATTGGAACAGCAAAAGAGGATTGCCTTGGTGTTCCATGCCATGCAACAGCAAGAGTCTCCACACGAAAGCCTTTCACATTTACAAAATCAACCTTTATTCACTAATCGCTATAAATATTTTCAAGTTTACCTGGCAGAAATCTGAGCACTTCTCGGAGACGGTGAAGAAGCCTTTCTCGTTGGAGCAGCGGAAGAGACGTGACTTCTGCATGTACTCCGCCTCCTGGTCGTACTTTCGCCGACCGCCGATCGCCACCCACCAGAAATTCTCTGGCTCCTCTCCCTCGCTCAGTAGCTGATGGCTGTACATGTCCTACGATGGTAAGAAATATAGTGTATTGTGTATAACGGTCAGCAGGGTATGTCAGATTACAGGGAAATGTATAATAACTTGACACTAAAACAGGTCAAACATCATTTTATTGGGGGTTATGTTCCTGATGTGTACAACTATCAGAATTTGGAGTTGAGAAAGTGGGGACTTTGAATACTCCTAGTCAATCCTTAATTTCAATGATTTCTACAGCCGTAGACATCCTGCGATGGACACACACAAATTGGTAACATACAATGTATGTGACCGGCTATAGCAAAACCCGGCACTTGTCGGTAATTCATGTTTTGAAGAAATGGGCATTTTAAGTTCACATAATGTGTGTAAAAGACTTATGATTGTAAAATTGAAACAATCATACCTTCGCCAATTATTTACCAATTTGTTAGCTTGTGATGAGGCCTTTCTAATGGTATGAAAATCTACATTTTTATTTTTACCGACAAGAGCAGGGTTTTGCTAAAGCCGGTAACATATGTTAAATCACATGCAAAGTATATGTCAGCTTGCAAAGGAATACGATAACTTGTTAATAACAGATTGACAAAAAGGTCAGAGAAAAGCCCTTTCATTACTTTCCTTTTATCTTGTAAGTCTAGATCACACTTTTCTTATTTGAGTGTTTCTGACATGGATGTACAGAAATAACGAGATTGGAATTGAGGAAGCCGGGACATTGAACAAATTTTCTCCATTTCTAATGTACATGTTTTCAAAATATCATTCAATTCTTGGTATAGGGTAGTGAAATCATTATCGTCGGTGTCATTTTTACAAACTTTGACATTGCCATAATAAGGTATGTTCTTTGATGATTTATATTTCAATATATATTCTTTAACCCTCTGAGTGCTAATAAAATGTGACCGGCTATAGCAAAACCCGGCACTTGTCGGTAATTCATGTTTTGAAGAAATGGGCATTTTAAGTTCACATAATGTGTGCAAAAGACTTATGATTGTAAAATTGAAACAATAATATCTTCGCCAATTTTTGACCAATTTGCTATAACAAAGCATGAAATGAAAGCTTGTGATGACTTTCTAAAGGTATAACAATCTACATTTAGATTTTTACCCGACAAGTGCAGGGTTTGCCATAGCCGGTAACATATACTATATTACACAGCTTTCTATCAGTATAATTACATCATAACAACATAAGCACATAACCAAATTATTTTTCGAGGGTTTTTTCAAATTTAGTTACGAATTCAAAGGTATTGTAACGTGTGTAAAGGTGAGTAAAGACCTACGATTGTAAAATTGAAACAATCATATCTTCGCCAATTATTGACAAATTAGTTAGAACAAAGCATCAAATGAAAGCTTGTGATGAGGCCTTTGTGATGGTATGAAAAACTACATTTTGATGTTTACTGACAAGTGCCAGGTTTTGCTATAGCTGGTCACAAATTGCAAGAATCCACCTGGCTTAATTTTTCAGACAAGTCGGCCAGCTAGATCACAGATTCATTTACAATGAATAGAAGCTTGGTAAAAACTCAAATGTCTAGTATATTCATTCAATTCATTCCACGCTTTGTCTATTGTGCGCATTTCTAACAAATCATAGATTCTATGAGTATTGCGATTTGAGTCAACCATGGCATAAGGCAGGTTATAGTGATCCATTAATTTTTATATTTTTCCCCAAAAATGATGAGACTTTAATCACATACCAATATCATTGTAAGATTCTTGAGAATATGTGGAATTTTCATAGAAAAAGAATAATGTTTACCTAATGAAAAAAGAGTAAATCACTGTCTGATTTTATCCTGATCGTTCACGTGAAGTATCCAAATTCGGATATTATAGAGGATTAAGTATCCTAATTCGGATACTCTTGACTTTAATATATCCATAATTAGGGAGACATTTGAAAAGGCAAACCCCATTTCATTCTTCTGTTATCACAAGCCAAACAACAAGGTACAGGGGTAATGTGAAAGCTCCAAGTTATTTTGGTTGAATTTTGAAAAAGTTAATGGATCACTTTATAATAAATGTTCAAAAATCATATAAAGACAACTTACATCAAACAGTTCGTATGCCATTTCCTCCGCAATCCTTCCCATATCGGGGTCACTCTTGGATCCAATCCATGTGTACACAATACCCTTGCTGTCTTGGCTGTCAAACGGAACCTCCAGGATGTAACTGAAATACAAAATATTAAGAGATCTCAACGTAATAGCAAATACAGTCAGACCTAATTAATAGCGACCAACTGTCTATAGCAGCCACCAAAAGTGTTCCCCAGGCAGAGAAAAAGAGTATATATTTCACCCGTCTGCAAAGGTCGCTTATCTTGCTTCCCTTGGGAGGTCATTATACACAGGTTTGACTGTATGACAAGTAGGACAGTTCTTTGAAGTAGTCAATAATGGTAGTGTCGGAATGGTTTTGAGTGTTTTTTAAAATAATTTGTTGTATAACTTACCAGAAATCGGGGTGGACCTGTATACAGCAAGTATAGATGGGACCACCGTTGGCGCGGAGGTGGAAGAGTTAGGGGTTCAAGTCCTTCTTGAGTGTTTTTGAAGCTTATTTTTTTATATAACTTACCAGAAATCGGGGTTGAGCCACTGCGCAGTGGGGTGGACCTGTATACAGCGGGTACAGAGGGGACCACCATTGGCACGCAGGTGGAAGAGTTTGGGGTTCAAGTCCTTCTTGGGCTGGTCCTCCGGGCTGGTGCTGGGCAGTGGGCGTCGCCCCTTGTGGATGGCAAACTTCTTCTTGAAGTGCGACAGGAACTTCAGATTCTCTTGTTGCTGTGAGTAAAATAAGGATAAACAAAAAATTAAGGGTACCCCAACCATGTCTTGTCATGATGAAGTCCCCACGATGGGACCAAAGCTTGCCAGCTAATAAATAATGCTGGTAGAAGCTTTAATCTTGTTATATTGAATACCCCAACCAATAAGGTGTACATGTTTACATATTTGTTCTTTTTAAATTTGATGTGCTTGAATTTTGTTTACTGTCAACCTTTTGTCCGTTTGTCTATTTTATTTCTGATATGTAAACATTTGTCTACCTTTGCTGTGAAACTATTAAACAGGATGAAATGTCAATAAATTTAAAACACAAAGAATTCAATTTCTAATGTATCTGACATCATAATTGTGATAAGGGGGAGAACTAATAATGATGAAAGTATATCGGTATGCCTCATCAGCATTCTCTTTCCCTTTTCCTCCCTCGTTCCCCTCTAGTTATTAAACTGTCAGCGTAACTGCACTGCCTTACCTCCTCTAGTTAGTCAGCCCACGTAGTAGCAGAAGGTGTAACAGCAATCGTAGAAGTAGTACCAAGAGTTGATAATGTTATCTTTGTATTAAGAATATTTGTAATGGTAAAAGTAAAAATCCTGCCTGGCATTGCCTGACGATATCTCAAACTTCTTCTGCAGAGAGAAGGTAAAGGTCAGCAGCCCATCTTGCTGTCACTTCCTTTTAACCATCATTCTTTTCCCCCTCACTATACCAACCACTCACCCCTCTCCCCTCCCCGTCCTTTTGCCTTCTTTCCCCTTTAGCTTATATATCATCATCCTACCTGGCATTGCCCGACGACCTCAAGCTTGTCTCCAAACAGCGACTCAAACTTCTTCTGCAGGGAGAAGGTGAAAGTCAGCCAGCCCATCTTGCTGTCACCTCCTTGTACCCACCATCTTTTCCCCCTCTTGCTATTGCATCTCACTACCCCTACCCCTCACCTCTCGCCACTCCACGTCTTATTGCCTTCTTTCCCCTTTAGTGTATCTATTGTCATCGTACCTGTCATTGCCCGACGACCTCGAGATTGTCTCCAAACATCGACTCAAACTTCTTCTGCAGGGAGAAGGTGAAAGTCAGCCAGCCAATGTATTCTTCATCTCCTTCTTCTCACCATCCTTTTTTACCCCTTGTACCTGCATCATCCACTTTCTCTTTACTTTCCCATCCCCTTTTCCCCTTTAATAGATAAACTGTCATCATACCTGGCATTGCCTGACGACCTCCAGCTTTTCTCCAAACAGCGACTCAAACTTCTTCTGCAGGGAGAAGGTGAAGGTCAGCCAGCCCATGTTGCTGGCCTCGCGCCCCTGCCAGAAGTACACCGTGCACTGGAAGTCTTCCTCAGTCATCTCCTCCTCATCCTCCTCCTTCTCCTCCTTCTCCTCGCCTTCCTCTCCCTCGGGCAAGTCCTTGGGCACCCAGTAGCGGCACAAGAAGACATAGCAGTCACGGCTGTAGAAGTGACCTGCAATGGAAGCAACACACAAATGTATTATTTTAAGCAAAGACATTCCAATTTTTCTCCTCCTCATTTTCAACTTTATCTGCACCCTCCTTGATTTATTTTCCATCAGGCATATCCTTTGCTACCCAGTAGCAATATACAAAAGATACATTTAGCAGTCATGGCTGTAGAAGTGACCTGTCATGAAAAATATAACAATATGAGTTTTCTTTCTTTTCCCCTCCTTATCCTCTCTTTCATCCTTCTACTCCTCCTCGCCTTCCTCGCAAATCATCTGGCAGCTGTTTCCAGCATTAAAAAAAACATACCAGTCACAGCATAAGAAAATGCTGTAAAATAATGTTAAAATGATGTAATTCCTTCATGTACACTTACCTATCTCATTCTCTGGAAGCCGGGCAAACTTGCGTCCCTCCAAGACAAACGCCTCCATCCCATCTAGATCCTCATTCCACTCCTCCATCAACTGATCCTGTTGGATCAAACGAGAAAACATGATTATAATAATGTTTTAATTTATAATTCCACCTAGTGTAATACATTTTCACTTTGAATACATTTAATAATTATGCTTTTGGTTTTTACTGCTGATGGGTGTTCATTTTTGTAAACATAAATTTATTGTTTTATGCAAAATAATGTAGACATTATTTTTTGGTAAGTACTGTATTCTTTTGTCTAATCTTTTTTTCCCGTAGTTGTATGTCGCTTATTTTGTTTTTGACCTATTTGTAAAACAACAAGGGAATCCATCCCAAGACTGGAGAATTTAAAAAAAAAATCGTCAGGTGGTGAGAGTGAGAAGAGCATTAAAGGACCTAAAGAATACAACATACTTTGGCACTTATTCCATAGTTGATGACTTGTAAAATAGGTCTGCTGAAAAAAAATCCATGAAAATAAACACAGTAGTGATTTAAGACTAATTTTCTGATGCCAAATCTCATTTAGCAGCCAGTTTACGCCCCACCCACATTTAGGGTCCAGAATCGGCAGTGTGATTGACAATTCATTGGCTTACGTCATCTACAGAATTTAGTTCATTAGTCCGTTCTTTAGATGACGTCACATTTTGGCGATTTAAAAGGACAACATGAAACAAAAAATTGCTATAATAAACTTACTGCTTCAGCGAGTGGCATTGCTGGCTGCCTGGGCATGAAGAGAGCAGATAGATCTGTCTTAAACTCCTCCTTGTCTTGCAAATCCTGCAGAAATAATATCACAGGGTTCATTATTTTTTGAGTCAACATTGCTTTCAGCCAATACAAACAATCATGATAACACATCATAATCATTAAATGGTCAACTTCTTCAACTTCATCACCTTCACCACCATCTTCATCCTGCATCATAATCATCATCATCATCATCATCATCTTTGTCGTCGTCATTATCATCACTACTATCATAATCATCGTCTTTGTCATTGTCATCATCATCATCACCATCATCATCATTATCATCAACATCATCATCATCCTCACCATCATTATCATCATCATCACCATCATCATCATCATCATCATCACCATCATCACCATCATCGTCATCATCATCATCATCAACATCAATCATAATCACAAACTGACTCACCTGTGTGACAACTGGTTTCTTGAGGACCTGGTCCGCCCTGCGTGTGTAGTCCACTGCCATCACGTCATCCCAGCCGGGGAACTTGGACTTGTAAATCTGGGTCTCACTCCTAAATAAATTATTGCGAGCAAAGAAGAAAATTGGTACAAAGTTACGATAAGCTGGGCTTTGAAATTGGCACCAGTCTGCTGGCCATGGGGGTTGTTGCGCAAAGAACTGCAATCAATTGCAAAGTTGAGATTAATCGCAAGCTAGAAAATATGCGCATTTGAGCCTATCAGATTTGAGCATTTAGGCACATTTTCTGACTTGCGATTAATCTCAACTTTGAGATTGATTCCTGCCACCAAGAAAAAGAAAATTCTTTATTTAACTTGCCAAAATAAAAAATAAAAATTGAATTTGTATCATTGAAAGACTGTCATTATCAGCAGAGAATGTTCCATGATCACCCAACAGTATCCTATTCTTTCAAATTTACATTTCTTATTGTGGAAATTTGTTTACATATTTGTATTTAGACATTAAGACAACTTTAGACTTGAAATAATGCTGGCTTAAATTTCCAAATATTACATGAAACACTTTTAAAACAAGTTTAAACTAGAGACCATCCTTGTTTGTCAGAACCTGTTCAGGACTTATCCCTAACATTTTAGGGTATGGATATACAAAAGATCAGATGGGTGATTCACAAAGATTCTAAGTTAAACTTAACTGGACTTAAGTTGGACCTAACAATTATGAAAACCCATTAGTTTCTTTGTAAAATTGTTGAAACAGTTCTTTTGAAAAGGCAATTTTTTGTATATAGTTGTTATTAGTAAGAATTCTTGAAATTATTGACATCAATTTTATTCCAAGGCTACAAATGGCTTTCCATAATCGTAAGGTCCAACTTACGTTAAGTTATAAGTTCAAATTAGAATCTTTGTTAAATGTCCCCCAGATGTAAAAATGTTTACTTATATTATGCTATAATGTATGAAAGATATTCAGGTGATAAGTCAAGTAATTCAAATCTATATTCAATACATAATGTTACTTGAAGCCACAAGACAAATGTGATCTTCATTCAAATGTGATACATGTTTAAAACACAAATCTACTACATCATGAACCACATAAACACAAAAACCAAATATATGGTCAATATCATTCATTAAAATCAGACTGGCACAAGGGAATAAGGTCATATTAGTTTGGACTCTTGGCAACATGCATATTCTGAAATCAGTGGCGTAGCTGCGTGGAGAGGGCACAGGGAAACACCCCCCCCCCCCCCAATAATTTGATAAAAACAAAATATATGGGAAAACTCTTTTCAATAATAAAGAAATAAACACAGTGTGCCCCCCCCCCCCCCCCCCACACCCTGAAAGTTTTCATGCCCCCGTCCAAATCAGTCCGACCAAGCTACGCCACTGCCTGAAATTCAAAACATTGTTAATTCACATCAATTCGTAAATATGAGGTACATGTACGAAATTGTACGAATTAGATGCGAGCTGTCTACTAGGTATTAATTCACACAAAAAACGACACTCGATCCACCTATGAAACAAATATCAATACATCATGAACATTTATAGCCTCAAAATACACAAAGGAATACAACCAGTTGAATTAATACAATATGTGACCGGCTATAGCAAAACCCGGTACTTGACAGTAAAAATCAAAAAGTAGATTTTCCCACCATTAAAAAGGCCTCATCACAAACTTTCATTTGATGCTTTGTTCAAACTAATTGGTCAATAATTGCCGAAGAAATGATTGCTTCAATTTTACAATCATGGGTCTTTTACGCACATTGTGTGAACTTAAAATGCCCATTTCTTCAAAACATGAATTACCGACAAGTGCTGGGTTTTGCTATGGCCGGTCACATATAGTCTCTGTTAGAAGGGAGCACACAAACACACACATGTTATCAGTGATCATACAAAATTACATTCCTTCTATTAGATTGTGACATTGAAGTTGCGAATGATCTTTGGTAGCATACACAAAGAGGAAGTCACAAATGATGTCTAAAATAATGCACAAATTTTAAAGACAACCAATTAATATTATTAACAAACCACATTTAATACCAGTTACAAACTCCTTGGCCATTTTAGAACATATTAGTCTAAATATAAAACATGTGTCACACAGATGAAAACAAACAAATTAAAACTGATTGCTTCAATTACACAAATCATACAGGGTTAATTCCACAGGGTTAAGTATAATAATTTAAAAAGGGGCCTATCGTCGTAAGATATACATTATAGTTTTTTATCAACTGAACAACCATGGCAGCATTACAAACTGGGTCGACTAAAAAAACTCTATCTAGATCAAAAACTGTTGCCATGTTAACCAATACGGGGGGTTCAGTAGTTTTTCAATTTAATGCAATTTTGTAATGATGCAAAATACTGCTAAAAAATTATTATGGACTCGAATAAAGCCTGTGTAATAAAATGAGTCAATATAGGGCCTAAACTTTCGATCCTAGCAGAATCTTCTTCCGAGACTAAATGGCGAAGGAACGTGCCTGGAAAACCAATTGAAACAAAATTACAATTTTGTAATACAGGGAATAATTTCCAGCCCAAAAATTGCATAGCAAATCTGCTATACAAAATAATTTTTGTATAGCAATTGGATAAACTTGTATAGCAATTTTTTTCAGGCAATCATCATGCACATTAACACCACACACAATGACCAAATGAAATTATACTAAGGTAAGGAAAGTGTACTGTGTGGAAAACTGTGTATAGCGTGCGATACATCAGCTCAGTGCAGTGCAGTACATTGCATACACACTCACTGCCACTGGGCTTACATCAGCCCAGTGCAGTGCAGTACATTGCATACACACTCACTGGGCTTACATATCAGCCCAGTGCAGTGCAGTACATTGCATACACACTCACTGGGCTAGCTGGCCGGCTGTGTGTGCCTAGCCACGTGTGTAGCTTGGAAGAGCTGCATGTCTAGACTGCATAATTAACTGCATGTCTAGACTGCATGTCTGCATAGTTTGCATACACAGGGCTGGCTAGTGTGTGAAACATGTATGTTTACACAGCTCAGGGCGGGCTGTGTGTGTGAAACATGTAACTTGCAATGCAGCGCACAAGTGCGATTCATAAAAAAATTTGCATAGCAAATGACTAAAAATACATCGCGAATTGCGATGCGATACCGGGAAAATTATTCCCTGTAATAATAATATCCATTTTCAAAAATAAAGACACGCATGTGGGGAAATATTGTATAAATGGGTGCCCCTAGAATGCAGGGCTTGTAGTCAGGGACCAACGTCCCCCTAGGCAGACTACTGGCAAGATGCATTGTACAATGTTTAACACATGTTGTATTGTCGAGCAGATGCATGATGAGGTACATGTATAATACGGTAGTACAGTCAAACCTGTCACAGCGGCCACCTGTCTATAGCAGCCAACTTGCCTATAATGGCCACCAAAATTGATCCCATGCAGAGAAAAACAATAATAATAATAATAATAACATATTACATTTATATAGCGCTTAATACAATGTTTCTAAGCGCATTATTATTATTATTAAAACAATGTTATATATGACCTCTAAAGACGGGTTCCATACCACTGTTTTTCTCTGCAGGGGATACTTTTGGGTGGCCACTCTAGACAAGTTGGGTTGCTATAGACAGGTGGCCACTAAGTCAGGTTTGACAGTATGTTAGGCAAGGCTAGGCAGGCACTGGCAGGCAGGCAGCACACCCCTCCCATCCCCCACCCCAACACCGTCTCATCCTGCCTTACCCCTGCGCTGCCCCGGTGCCAGAGCGAATGGGGGACGAATGGCGCGACCCGTGGCGGGAGCCGGGCCCATGCGCCACCCCGTACTGCTTGATCATGCGTTTGATCACCACCTCGGCGGTGCTCGTGTAGTCCACGGCCAGAATCTCGTCCCACGACTCGAAGTGCTGCTTAAACATCTGCGGCTCGTAACTTTACAATAATATTACAATAATATTACGGGGAAAGAATGTTAGCAAAGTACAGGCCCGCTTTACAGACTGTACATGTATATTTTGCAAAGTACAGATACCCAGGTCACAGGTACTGTTAATCAACTTTCGGGAAATTTTTTTTGCAATAATTCATTGTTAGATGGGCAACAGCAATTATCATACTAGACTGTTAAAGAAAGTGTCCATCACCCAATCAAGAAATAAATTGTAATTTCCAACAATCACAATGAAAGAGCAAAAATACACATGTGACATTATACTGCTGATTGGTCCATTTCACAACAAAGACATTAAAGTTGGTGTATTTGTTGAACATCAAAGAAATCATAATAACATTTCTGACAATGTAATACAGAAGCCAGAGAGGGAAGGTGTGAAATAATATAGAAAAGAAGAGAGATGAAACAATACAATCTGGCAGGTTTTGACAGGATTCAACATGACAGCAACTTTTATTAATACACACACAAGATATACTGTGCCACATATTGTGCCTAATACATCAATAGGAAGACTTAAACTGTTGTGAGCGATCAAACTTCCAATATCTCTTTGATCCGTGCTAGATGACTTTTGAACGGAAAATAGAATGGTAGTCTCAACTTAATTAGTAAGGCTGCAAGGTATGTTTGACTCCTTTTACAGATGTTCACGATTAAGTGATACAAAGTATTAAAGAAACATAAGAAGTGTTTGGTCAAATCCAACCCCTTGAGCAGATTTACCCCTTTAAATGTAATGCCATAAAGCAAAAGACTGTATAATTGTCAGCAATTATACTACAAACCTTGTTGCCTTGAAAGATTCCAAGCAGCCAACATTTGATCTATCAAACATGGGTTTATTGGGATTAGAGTAGCATGTGGAAATAAATGCACAAACGCACAAAACTATATCTACAGTTTCAAACATTTTATTATTAAATCCAAAGACTAAAAAGCTGCCTGTCAAAATGTCTCCACGTCAAAAACGAGCCAGATGTATTTAGAGAAACACATGAAATGAAAGATGGAAATTAGGGAGTACAGATAGTGAAATGCTTAGTAATGAAGAAACAGACTTAACTCCTAATGTGCCAAGCTCGCATTTGTGCGAGTTACAATACACACAAATGCCATAGAGCATTAAAATCCCTGGCACGTTAAGAGTTAAGTCAATAATGAATAACATTATTAGATTTAATATATTAAACAAAGACTGGAATACAATTTTGCCATGGATATATTTGAGGTTTCAAGTGTGGTAATAGAAGTTCAATTGTGCTACAGTTTGGACACAACTGTGGACCTGACTTAATACATATCTTATTATCTGTACAAGTAACCCTGTTCAGGCAATATTCCTCCTTATCTACTGTCGACCATGGTTCACAAATGGCCATGGGTGACGATAAGCAGGAATATGATTTATGTACGAGTCATTATGTCTTCCCCTTGAACAAAAATAAAAAATAAAATAAAGTACCTGCTATATGACCTGTTCAACAAAATAGTTCATTTGAGCTCAACACAACAGGTAAAATAATTAATGCTTATTCAGTAATTAAGCCTTAAGATGTGACAATACAGAGCTACAGAATTTAGGGAAATTGTTGTTACTTCCGACCACTGATTGTCACAGGAGGTCATGTTTTTGGTTCCGTTTGTGTGTGTGTTTGTTTGTTTGTTTGTAAACAGTCTCCTACCGACAAATTTGCAGATATCTCAACCAATTTTTCATGGAAGCTTCCAGTCCTTCTAGAATAGGACCTATTAAATTGTCAAGGTCAAATGTCAAAGATCAAGGTCACAACAAAGTAAAATTGACATATTTAGCCATAGACTTCAGTATTGGCGGAGGTATAGATAGAGTGGTGAATTGTGATGTCATCAATGATGTCATAAACATCTTTTTTTGGAATTTTTAAATTTGCACTTCATTTTCAGAAAGAGCATAACAAATAATGTCCAAATACCGAAAATCAATTGAATAGGTTACGTATCGGCTGAGATATGCCCATCCGAATGATTTTTGTTGTCAATGGGCAATCAGTGTTATAGTGCACTGGTTCATAACTTTATGAACCAGTGCACTATAACACTGATTGCCCATTGAAGTAAAATTCAATCGGATGGGCATATCTCAGCCAATACGTAATATATTCGATTGATTTTCGGTATTTGGACATTATTATTGATGCTCTTACGGAAAATGGAGTTCAAATTTAAAAATTTGAAAAAAGTGTTTTTATGACGTCATGGCTTCTGTACTCTATATGCACCTCCTGAGTGCTGCGTTCTAGTTATATATGATATTTGAACCTACCCCTCCAGGATTCTGATGACTTCTGCATTATCTGGTCTGTGGAGCATGGAGCAGAGTTCTTGGGAGAGCTTCAGGGCTGCGGCCCTCCAGAGACGACTCGACTTACGACCAATCCTAATGAGGAAAAATAGAAAATAAATTCAGTCTTGTTTCAAGTGGAAAAAACAGGGGAGGTTTGACTAGGGAGTAGAACATATCTTGTTGCTATTCAAATGCATTTCTCACTTGAATATGAAGTAAAATAAGTACATCAGTAGATAACAATCAAATGAAGAAAAAAAATAGCAAGAGGGACCTCTTATACCTTAAATAACACATTTTAAAAAGATTGCTGGACTTACATCAAATCCTGAGAGATAAAGAGGAATTTGTTAACTAGACATGGAAGGTGGGACACACAAGTAGGAAACAATTTGGCAATGCACTTAGTATCGAATTGCAGTTTACTGTAATGATGAAATGATTATACATATAATTATTACTACAATTAGGTTGGTTGGTTGGTTATTTTAATTTTGCAGACGCGTTCAATCAATTATGATTATTTACGTCTGGGACGGCCCTTTATCGTCACCATCCGATAGATGATGCCGGGCTTATTAGTGTAAGAGTGGAGCTCTGACCACTAGAGCACCTCTTCACAATCTGAAGATAGTAGTCGTGTCTTCAGATGTATAAAGTAAAGGTTTCTAGAATTATTTGTATTATGTATTCATGGAATATTGTCTATATGAAAATGCATGTGACGAAACAACGTTCCTAAAGAACAATACAACTACCTTGAACTTAAACTTAAGCTCCTATTTCTTTCACATTGGCACCACTTACAAATTATTATTCTATAGATTTATATATTTAAAATTGTGATTTTTCATGGCAAGTCTTTGAAATCAATCAAATAGTTAAATCAAGTTAGCACTTTATTAGACGATTAGTAGTTGAAATGTTCTAAGTTAAGGTTTCCATTCTTTTACTCACCATACAAAGACATCAGCATTGCAATCGAGGATGTACACATTCTTGGTTTCAAGTAGAGTTTGTGTGAGTTTGCCTTTGGGTAATTCCACTAAGAAGAACAAATTGAATAAAAAACAATTAAAATGCATCAATTAAAATTAAAATTATATAATTAGAAAACGCATCACCATACTAAGGCATGCGTTCATGGGTCTGCATACGAAGAACCTTTTGTCTAGGGCGAACAAATCGTCCGGGATTCTATTGTCCCCAAACGTACGCGTGAAAAGAATCGGCGCATTCTAAGATGTTTGGGGCATACGGAACCATCAGGTCATGATGGTTCCGTAAGAATTGGTAATTAATTGTATTTATTAAGTGTTCTATTGCATCAAGCATTGAATATCACACAACGGTACCAAAACATATAGTTGTTCTTTGCCTGTTGGTCCCCTTTAATGGATCATTTTAATGATTTTTTTTAAAGCATCATACCTTGTGGAAGTTCTAGGTATCCTGTCCCCAGTCCAACCTTGTAGAGTCTGGGCTTGTCAGGTGTAAATGATGGGAGCCAGTCCTAAGGAACAACATGGAGAAGACAAAAACTTTATATAAAATTAAGGAACTAATACAAGTATTCAGTTACTTAATAATGAGTACCATTTCAAACTGGACACAGTTTGGGATTGTCAGGGGTAAATAATGAAAGTCGATCCTACAGTATTGGTCAAAATAAACTTTCCACCCTACCGTTTGTTTGCAGTAATCCATATTGAATGTACACATCAATAGGGATTACTGCAGATTACTGTAGTAATGTTTAAATATTACATTAAAACCTGGACATTTGAGAGAATCCAAAACATGAATTCCTATTACATGAGGTAATCAATTCCAACCTTTAATACACAGTGCTTGAAAGGAGAATGGGTAAGAAATATGTTCAATTCTATTTATTCCAACTCAAATTAAAATATCCTGTTCAAAGAACAGGAAGAAGTTGTGATATTAACCTCCGAGTGAAGTCCTCATGGTAGCCTCCGAGTGGTTCCCAGAACTCTTCCACCTCGATGCCCTGTCGCATCATGATGATCTTAGTTAAGGGGGTGAGGAGGAGGAAGAGGCTTAAGGAAGAGGAAGAGGAAGAGGATGAGGCTAAAGTTAGAGGAAGAGGAAGCGGAAGGCAGAAGAGAGGGGGGGGGGGGGGGGTGAAGGCAAATGAGAATGAGGACAGAAGGAGGAAGAAAAGGATGAAGAGGTGCAGGTATGGCAAGGAACAGGAAGAAGTTTTGATATTTACCTCTGGTGTGAAGTCCTCCTGGTAGCCTCCGAGTGGTTCCCAGAACTCTTCCACCTCGCTGCCCTGGTGCATCATGATGATCTTGGCGTTGTTCTTCCTCTCCATCTTATTGATCTTTTCACTCATCAACCTGCAGGACAAAATTATGAAAATAAAAGAATAAAAAGGTTGCCTAGCTGGAATGCTCCCCAGGGAGTGGAAAACATGCACCTTGCGTGCTGGATTGATTACAGTATGCATCCGTTGACCGGGTATATAATATCATTGTTAAGTGCTTAGAGATGATTATCAATCATATTAGGCACTATATAAATCAAGAATATTATTATTATCGTTATTATTTACTATGAAATTTCATCTGTATTGGTATTGCAAAAACATACAAAGACAGTGGAATCGGTTGAATTTGTTCACATTACCTGGCCTTGGACCTTGTGATGGGGTTGGACCTGTTCCCGTACCAGACAAAGATCGTCATGCCCAGGTCCAGCACATACACAAACTTGGGGTCCAGAGACTCCAACTTCATGGGAACCTGGTAGGATCAAGGAACGTTTCAAAGATGATCATTATATTATCTGAATGAAAAGAAAAAAATTACAAAATACACTTTCATACTGTAATGACCAATGCCTTCTGACCACAAGAGACTCCTATTTTTCATAGTGTAACAGAAGAAAATAGCAATTTCACAGGTCCAGCACATACATGTTCTTGGGATCAAGAGACCCCAAACTTCATGGGAACCTGGTAAGATGCAAATGGGAAACAAGTATGATATTTTCCTTGGACTTTGTGATGGGGATAGACCTGTTCCGGGACCCAGGTCCAGCACATACACATACTTGAAGTCCAGACACTCCAAGTTCATATGAACCCGGTGATATGGTGAATTAGGGAAACAAGTATGTTTTTATGCAAACAATTAAAACACATGAATGAGTTGATAATGAATTTAAATTTGATAATGCTTTCAACTTATAGTAAAGTGATATTCAGTTGTCATCCTGTATAAATAGACAGACAAAGTTCAGTCATGCCCAGTTGCAGGAAATATGCAACCGTTGGATTTAACGATTCAAACTTCATAGGGACAAGTTAGGACTAAACAAATGATAAAGTTACATATACACCAAGGAAACAAAAACTTTACAACCATCCTTTAATCTAGATAAAAGAAAAAAATAGAAATTGAGAACTTACAGCTTCAAGATGCATGTTTTGCGTGCCAGATGCTCTGTACATACGAGCCGTGTAGATGTTCTCTTCCACAGAGTAGAAGCCGCTTGCCGTGCCGCCCTCGATGTATGCAATGTCCTGATCGAAGAGATCCATGAATTCATCACTCTCGTCGTTCATCTCCTCGCGAATTGAGCGCGTCTTGGCGCCCAGCATGTTCCGCAGGTTGACAGCGTGCATTGCCGCACAAGCTTTCTTATCCAGCTACAAAGACAAAAAGTGTATGGTGTAATAGAGCAGGGAATAATTTTCCTGATATCGCATCGCAATTTGCTATGCATTTTTAATATGACTGCTATACAAAATATCTTTTGTATAGCAGTTTTCTACCATAGAAGTGTACAGAATTTCATTTGAAATATTTATCCATCGGTTAAAAGTGTTAATCAAATTTGAGGAGGTAAATTATTCCCTGTAGAGTATGTAAATACTCCACAAAACAAGCCATCAAACATTTTCCAAACATGTACACATTCACACATCTTAACAAATTATGCTTCCTCCCTGCATTGTCTGCTACGTGCCACATTTCAATTCGTCAATCCGTCAACCAAGAAATATTTAACCATAAAGGAAACAAAAAAGAAATATTTCCTGTCGATCTCCTTTATGTTTAGATTTTATTAATTAAAAGCTGCACAACTTCATGTGATCCCTCGCAATACAAAATATGATCTAATTATCCTTGGAGCAGTGCCAGATTTATATATAGCTGCTGACTATTACAAGCATTAACAAGTTTCATGGGAAGTTTCCTCATTTAAGGATCTCTGTGGCATCGGTCTAGCAATCCAGAGGTCTCTGGTTCGATTCCCGGGGAAGCCCATTTTTCTTTGCTCATAATCATTTAACCCAAAAGGATAATACACAGAATAATTTTGTTTCCGAGAAATATGTACGATTCCTTTAGAACACAAGAAGTAACAATCTGGAGGTCTCTGGCTCGATTCCCGGGGAAGCCCATTTTTTCTTTGCTCATAATCATTTAACCCAAAAGGATATTACACAGAATAATTTTGTTTCCGAGAAATATGTACGATTCCTTTAGAACACAAGAAGTAACAATCTGGAGGTCTCTGGTTCGATTCCCGGGGAAGCCCATTTTTCTTTGCTCATAATCATTTAACCCAAAAGGATATTACACAGAATAATTTTGTTTCCGAGAAATATGTACGATTCCTTTAGAACACAAGAAGTAACAATCTGGAGGTCTCTGGTTCGATTCCCGGGGAAGCCCATTATTTCTTTGCTCATTTTCATTTAACCCAACAGCATAATACACAGAATAAATTTTTTTCCTGAGCAATATGTTCTATTCCTTGAGAACACAAGAAGTAACAATCCACAGGTCTCTGGTTCGATTCCCGGGGAAGCCCATTTTTTCTTTGCTCATAAAACCCAACAGCATAATACACAGAATTTTTTTTTTTCTGAGCAATATGTACTATTTTTAAAGAACACGAGAAGAAACATACCGATGCTGCTTGACCGATCCAGTAGAAGATCTGCCAGTTGAAGTTCTGGTTGGGCTCCTGGAAGGTGTGCAGGATGATGTAACAATCAGCCTCGTAGAACTTACCATGCAGAGCTGTCAAGAAAAGAAAACAATACAAATATTTACATTTTGGTCCTACTACATTAGCAATTAATTCTCAAAAGTAATCCTGGACAAATGCTTCACTTTTCAAGGGTAAACTACTGTTTTGGCTTTATGAACGTGTGCAGGATGATGAAAACAATCATCCTCGTAGAACTTGCCATGCAGAGCTGTCAAGAAAAGAAAGCAATTGATCCATTAATGGATTTTTCTCTTGTTTAATATAACAATTATTTGTACAACTGTATCATATATGAACAATTCCCGCAGTTTGACACAATATATATTGTTTTAGTTTTGAAATTTGAAATTCTGGTTGGGCTACTGTAACATGTACAGGATGATGAAAACAATGAGCCTCGTAGAACTTGCCATGCAGAGCTGTCAAGAAAAGAAAGCAATTGATCCATTAATGGATTTTTCTCTTGTTTAATATAACAATTATTTGTACAACTGTATCATATATGAACAATTCCCGCAGTTTGACACAATATATATTGTTTTAGTTTTGAAATTTGAAATTCTGGTTGGGCTACTGTAACATGTACAGGATGATGAAAACAATCAGCCTCATAGAACTTGCCATGCAGAGCTGTCAAGAAAAGAAAGCAATTGGTCCATTAATGGATTTTCTATTTTTGTACTTTTAAACAACTATTTTACAAATTATTTTTAAATGAACAATTCCCGCAGTTTGACACAATATTTGTTTTGTTTCACTTTTGAAAGTAGACCTTTCCCTAAAGAGCTGAGAAGTTAGTACATGTTCATACATTAGAAATAAAATTCACAAAAGTAATTGGTCAGTATGTTCTTGAAGTCTGACATTAGTCAAATGCTTCTCTTTTTGAAGGTTACAATATTGGCATGGATCCTATAATGAGTACAGGAAAATGTAACAAACAGCCTCATTGAGCATCCCATACAGAGCTCAGAAGAAAATAGGGCAATAAATGTTAGCATTTATACATTAGAAATAACATTCTCAAAAGTATGTGGTGAATACTTGAATTTTGACATTAGTCAAAAAGCTTCACTTTTTGAAGGTTAAACATATTGGTTTTGCTCTAGGAATGTGTGCAGGATCTTGTACATATAACAATCGGCCTCATAGAATCTGCCACATGGAGCTGTAAAAAAAGGAGACATTTGCATGCATTGCGCATATAAACATGTGTGCCAGGCGGTAACATGTGCGTGGGCGCTACTGCATACCTGCCAACATTTGAAAATGAAAAATCTTACTCTCGATGTGAGCGAAGCGCACATCACGAGCGGGAAGCGCAAAGTCCTTCGCGGCCAGGGTCCGGCTCTAGGTTTCTAGAAGCTCTCTTAGCCTTATTTTTTTCAATGACTGACTAAAGATCATAAATATTTTGGCTTATGTATGTGTGTATCTATATGCACATGCATATCTAAAAAAAAAAGAAGAAAAAAAAACTTGTCCCGATTTTTAAAATATGACTAAATATGACAAAATCGGACTGGTTGGCAGGTATGCTACTGTATTCTACTGTACATAATAATGATGAAATTGAATTATAACTACCTTCTTCAACTTGAATAGGGATGAAGTTCTCAATCTGCCAAACGATGAGCCCCGGGTCCTGCCCGCACTGCTCCGTGAAGAAGTCTGTGTAATCCAGCTGGGGCCTCTCCAAGGCATCCATCCAGCTCTTGGGTCTATAGCAATGCAACAAGTAATAATAATAATAATAATAATAATGTTTTGATTTATATAGTGCCTTATATGATTGATAATCATCTCTATAAAGCGCTTTACAATGATATAATATACAACGAATGGGCTTCTTGTGATAGTCAAATCTATTACCGAGGTGGGCTCAAAATGATTACCCGAAGCGTAGCTGAGGGTAATAGTCATTTTGAGCCCACCGAGGTAATAGATTGCCCATCACAATCAAGCACATTCGTTAGTTGTTTTATATCACTCATCAATATCACGGATTGTGTTCAGCTTATAGCAAAATAAGTGAAAATCTCTGGAATATTTCATAAAATCGCTTGTAAATTTTGATATAAAAATCAATCGACATTAATGAAGCCAGATGAGCCTCCAGAACCCTGGCGCATCTAATACGCTTAAAGTCATTGTTATTTTGCGCATACAATCACAAAGACGCAAAACTGAGTGCGCACCAACGCGCTGGTAGTTGCGCACATACGCAATGAATGCGTGCTAGCGCTCCCACGGATGTGCTTATTGGCTGTCTTGGCGTTCTTCTTCCTAGGGTGTTAGTTTTTACCAGCAATGGCAATCACGTGACTAGAACGTGTGCGCCATAGAGCACTGCACAAATTTGATCGCGGGTGCATTTTGCTTAAACACATGATCTATGGGACGAACGCGTAACAAACTTTTAGTGTTAATTTTTTGCTAACAGCCCGGTCACGTGATTGCGTGGGGATTGTGCGTGTTGTCCAAAACTATCATTTGTCAAATACAATGGTAAAACGATCTTATGAGGGATATAAAACAAGTTTATCGACATGCATTGAAAATATAATCTATTTCCAACAGAGAGAAACTGACCAGCAATAATATAGTATAAATGAAAAATGAACAAAGGAAATTTAGTTACTCTGGGATTCGAACCCGAAACCTGATTTTCTTTGTTCATTATTTTCATTTATAAAATATCATTTACAAACATGTACAAACTGCAAATTCTGACAACATAGAGCAAATCTTGGGTTTAATGTTGGTTCTCAATATAATATACATTACATTTGCGGGAAAAGAATGTGCAATCAAGAAGTGCACTCTATATGATGTATACATGAACATCTATTGCAAACTAAAAGGGAGTTTCCACTTGAATATTCAGACCATCTACATCACTCTAGTACAGATGATCATTATAATAATTTGTTATCACATCGGGGCCCTGTTGCAGAAAGAGTTGCAATCGATTGCTTAATTGCAATTCAATTGTAAATCAGAAAATATGCGAATTATAACCAATAAGATGGTCTGACTTGTAATTAATTGCAACTATTCAATCGATTGTATCTCTTACTGCAATGGGATCCAGTTGATATAAATGATGATGACAGCGCAAAAAAGACTTAGAAATTCTAGAAATCAAGACTACAACACATGAGTTCATATTTATAGCACACTTTACATACCATATTTTTTAAATTTTTTTTTTACTTTACACTGCATGTTACAAAAATCACTATTACATGTGATAACAGTCATGCCACTAAATGTTTGGATATTCAAATCATATTCTACTTGTCAAAATATCAATTTAGATAAATCTCTTTCATGCAAACATCTACCTGTATACAAATAATAATAATAATAAAACAAACATTCAAAAACTGATTTCTCAAAAGGAAACAAATTCAAGGAAACAAATTGCTGTTTTTGAGGGCAAAGACTACGTTTTTAAATTGTTTTTATATTTTCAAAACTTTGGATGTGCACAAACAAAAAGTTGTAGCTAGTCTCATGCAATCACAGTTGTACGTTGTCACACACTTTCAGCTTCATCCTGGGAGACCGCCTATAGGCACTCTCTTTTATACATAATTGGCACAGAGAGGACTAAATGTTTTTGGAACGAGGAAAAACAATCAGAACAATTATACTATGGCACAAACAATAATGGAGATACACATGTATGCATACAAATTACATACAGAGCTACCAACATTGAAATTCAACCATCAGGAAGATTAGGGACATTTTAAAATCAGAAATCAGGGAGATATACATGTATATCAAATGCATACAACCTTTATTAAACGACAGTAATATTTCAATAATCAGGGAAAGGTCTGATGGGACGAAATCCGATGCATTATTCCTTGCTCTATAATTCAAGGAGTCTCCCACGAAATCAGGGCGACTTGGCAGCTGCTTTGTACATGTAACTAAGGCTGAGTCGGTTCGGTCGATCACACCGGTTACCGACCGTTTCAATCGGGACCCGGTTCGGTATATCGGGAAACAGTGGCCCGAAAAAAAAATTTAAAAAATAAAATGTTAAAAAAGAAATTAAGATTATCACAATAATGTAGCGGAATTCAAATAAAAACGGGGCAATTGATATCATTTACTTTAAAGAGTGGTTATTTTCGAGAAATTCTTGGTTCATTACTTCGTTTGACAGTCAGAAATTGAACAGGAAGCGCAAAATTGCTAGTCATTTGAACGATATTGTCGGCGGATGTGCACACAATGTTAGTCCGATACTCCAGGGGAGTTGTCTGATGGATCTTTGTATGATCCAGGTGATGAGCCAGTGCATTCAAAAAGTGGCTCAAAATACGTTTTTTGGTCATTTGCACCATTTAAAAATGTTTTGATATTCTACTTACATGATTTCATGGCGTTTGACAGCCGAACAGAAACAAAAATGAGCCCCAAAACAATGAAAACAACTACTCAAAACATTGATAAAAAACGACTACATCGCTCCCATTCGCTCGTATACCCTGTGTGCAAGTTACGGGCCGGTGGAACTATGTTCCAGTCCGCCCTCTATCGGCAAGATCCATCCGCCAGGAATTGGGGAAGTCCCCGGCGGATGGATCTTGCGCAAGAAAAGAGACCCTGTAACTTGCACACAGGGTATACGAGCGAATTGGAGCGATGTAGTCGTTTTTTATTGATGTTTTGAGTAGTTGTTTTCATTGTTTCGGGGCTCTTTTTTTTTCTGTTCGGCTGTCAAACGCCATTCGAAATCATGTAAGTAGAATATCAAAATGGTGTTGATTGCGAAAAGGCTAATTTATAGCCACTTTTTAAGGGCATGCAGTGGCTCACAGTCACAAGCGATCGTACATGTGATGTTTCCCCCAGACTAGCGGGCTAAGTTTCTGTGAACCGTGTTGCGATGGGCAATGGTGAACAAACGATGAATTTACTTCGAAAAAAAAAATTAATTCTGGATACTGTAACTATTTTCCCGTAAAGATTGATATGTAAATCCATTAAAGCCTCAGTATTTATTATGTTATTTGCATATAAAAAGAGCAATATAAGCCCCAAACAGTGCATTTTGCCGATGCGTGCACGATTGCGTGATTTTACCGGTCCAAGTTTCGACGGTAAAAATTTATCGGGATACCGGTTCCCGACCGGTAAAAGTTTATCGGGACCCGGTTCCGACAATTACCGACATGACTCAGCCTTACATGTAACTCAACAATATATCCACAAAACACAGGTATACATACATAAGACACATTGAACAATGACAGTTTACAAAATTGAATATAACAGCTAACAGTCATGCATAACTATCGGTGTTACCTTTTGCCAAATATCTGGTTGGGGTTTTTCCTTCGAAGTCTTTTTTTTTGTGTTAAGCAACAGTGAGTGTAATGAAACATAACAACATTATGCAAGGTGAAGATACATATCCATTGCAGACTCATTGTATATATGTTTGAATTCTAAATTTATTGTAACTATTACAGAACAAAGTGAGTTTATTTTCATGTTAGCCTAACAAATCAAAATGGGTCCAAACTTGAAGTTCATTTAACTTTAGAATATAGTTGCCCAGGTGACACATGTCTCAATGTTCTTGATCCTAGAAGGCAGGGAGAAGTATGTTGGTCTAGTTCTTAAACAAAATATTATACAACGCTTTTGATTAAATCTTCAACATTGCGACTCTGAATTTGTTTGTTCATATCTCTCTAGTGGTGGTCTGGGGAAAGGTGTGTTGGAAATGTTGAAAATAACTTGACAGCCATTAGGAAGTGCCTGAGCCTGGAAGGGGAGAGGGAGGGGGGGGGGGGGGGGGGCTTGTATGTATGAAGGAACACATATTAATATCTATTCATTTGACTTATTTATCACCAGTTATCACCAGTAATCCTTTCACTATTATCCTTGGTTATTAAATAAGATAAATATCCTACATGTGTTTACACTTAGCTTTTTGGGGTTTTAAATATTTAGAGGTAAAGCATCAAATATGTGTACTCACTTGACTTCTGAGTCCTCGCCATCACCAGTTATGCCTTCACTCTTATCCTTGGCTAGATCACTCATACCCTGCAAACAAAAATATTGTAATGCAATATTTAAAGGGTACCATCACCCAAATGTAATATTCTTATAAATAAAATGTAACATTTTTAGTAGTTCATTCCACCAAAACCTTCAGAAAATGTTCTTTTAATCACAATATATTTCTGGTCAGTTTCTCTATATGTTTGAATTTAAAAAAATATATATATATATATAACTGGAAAATGGATCACCATTCTAGAAGATGTATTTGTGGGCCTGCATACGAAGACTACCTTTTGTCTAGGACAAACACATCGTCCGTAATTCTATTGTCTCCAAACGTTCGCGAACTCCCAGACGTTTGGCGCATATGGAACGATGAGGCCATACTGGTTCCGTAAGTGGTGGTACAGTAATTACTTGCATTGTTTATGTTTTTCCGATCTCTCCAATCATCTTTTCTCAGATCTAACCTTCCAGACGTTCTCTTGCTTATCCTGTTCCGCCTTGACTTTATGTGTCTACAGAGCTGTCTAGAGACCAACTGATTATTAGGACCACCTTTTCTATCGCCCTTTGATGGCCTTAATAGACAGGTTTGATATTTTGTAATTACAATTTGTAATATCCTTTTCTCAGATCTAACCTTCAAGACTTTCTCTTGCTTGTCCTGTTCCGCCTTGACTTTATCTGCCTTTGCCGTCTGCATGGCGATCCTCTTCTGTCTTATACGGTGCTTGCGTGCCAGGGGATCCTTGTTCACTGGTGGAAAGTTAACAATCATATTTATAACTAACATTATAACTGATTCAATAATAACAGTCCGGCATTCATATTGAGCCATCAATCTACATATTATATTCTGAGGCGCATTATACTTTTTTTATTATTACCTTGTCTGGCACATCTGGAACAAATTCATGCTATAATCACATCTACATGTATATCAAAATCATAACGTGCTTTAATCCAATTCTAACTGGGCTATTTCAGACCAGGTTTTAACTGGGGGGGGGGGGGGGGGGGGGGGGGGGGGGGGGGTGTCAATTTGACCCCCCCCCCCCCCCCCCCCCCCCAAGATCTCGAAGACCGATTGTCCGATTCACGCAAAATTGTGCACGGAGGTACATTGAAGTATTAGCGACGCGTTCATGTTTTCGTTTATGCGCATATTAATAGCGAAATATTGCTAATTTATGCAGAAATCCTCTTTTTATCTGTAAATCACTAAATGTTGCTCAGAATATGCTAATTTTGGGCATGATTATTTTGTATGACCCCTACGAGCCGCAGCTGATGGCTCAGAGAGAAGTCAATGTTGTAGTACTCTGCCCCGCTGCCATGCTGCTGAGGAATTCTTTGTGCAATTAACTCTAAACTTGAATAGGATCTTCTAAGAAGCTCTTACCACATAGACATAATTTGATTTGATAAATTATATTGATCGGCGAGCTTAATCCTTACCTGGGGAGCTGCCTGCATGTGATGACACGACCCCTACAAGCCGCAGCTGATGGCTGAGAGAGAAGTCAATGTTGTAGTACTCTGCCCCACTGCCATGCTGCTGAGCAATCGGCTTTGGGGGCATCACAAGGTCTGGGTTGTCCCTCACGTCAAGGTTCTGAAAGAATGTGGACATAAATCAAAATATTAGTTCTCGTATTCTCATTCCATATGCATCAATTACATCAAATTTGCATTAAATTGATCAACATAATGTTTCTTAGAGAGAAGTCAATGTTCAAGTAGTCTGTGCTGTTGCCATGGGAATTGGCTTTGGCCCTCACATCAAGGCTCTAAACAAAAATTAGACAGGGATTAACACATTTCCTTATGTTTGTTTGATTTGCATTGATTTGTATTGATCTGATCAACATAATGTTTGTTAGAGAAAGTTTATTTCAAAGTCTGTGCTGCTGTCATGTTGCTGAAGGAGGAAACGGCTTTAGGGGCATTGCAAGGTCTGGGTTGTCCTTCAAGTCAAGGTTTCTGAAAGAACAATCAACAGTAATTGACACATTCTCTTTATTTTCATTTGAGACCCATTGATCAGTATTGACTGGATCAGCAAATAGTTCTTAGAAGAGAAGTCAATACTAAAGTAGTCTACCCGCTACCAAGGCTTTGGGGGCATAACAAAGTCTGGGTTGTCCCTCACACCAAGTGGGCATAAACTGGTTTCAAACTCGGGATACCACTTAAAGCACACACTTTACCAATCTTTCCACACCACATTGACAAAGGACTAACATCAAAATCTGATTAAAGCAATTCACACGGCAATTGAATTTGGAACACACCTCCAGGTCTGTGATGAAGTGGATGGCCTCTGGGAGAGTGACCAGCCTGTTCTTGGTCAGAATGATCTTCTTGATCTTTGGCAGCGGCACAGCCCCTCTGGAATCGACTCCAGGAGGTTGTCGGCCGCGATGAACTGCTCCAGGCCAACGAGCTTGCTGATGCTCGTGGGAAGACCGTCAAAGTTGATCTGGTTGCCGCTGAGGATGAGGCGCTTCAGACAGATGAGTTTGGTCACGGAGCTTGGGAGGCAGGTGAGCTTGTTGCGAGCCACGTTCAGCGTCTCCAGCCGTGTCCAGGAATCTGAAGAGGGAAAGTAAAAGGCAAAGTGTGGAAAATTACTGTACATGACTGTGATGTTCTGCTGCTGCTCAGGAATAGCCTAAAGACATTTTAAAAAACTAGATGGATCTTCGACTGCGCGCAGTCGAAAATGATGCCTCCGCCATTATGCGATTTATATCAATAAGCTATAAGTGACCTTGACCTTTGACCTCATGACCCCCAAAATCTAATCAGTTCATTGGCTCTCCAAGGAACATACATGTACCAAGTTTGGTCAGAATCCGTCAATCCGTTCTTGAGATAACGCGATCACGAGCTATTTTGCATATATAATGAGCTCTGTGACCTTTGACCTTTGACCTCATGACCCCAAAATCTAATCAGATCATTGGCCCCCAAGATACATACATGTACCAAGTTTGGTCAGAATCCGTCAATTCGTTCTTGAGATAACGCGATCACGAGAACGGGACGTACGACGTACGTACGTACGGACGTACGGACGGTACGGACAACCCGAAAACATAATGCCCTCCGGCTACTTCGTTGCGGAGGCATAATAAAGCTTAAAGTTCTTGTGAGGCATATTTACAAAGGGAAGTTAATCATGACCAATATTCTTTACAGCCAGGTGGCCCAATTTTCTAGACTAAAATACAAACGCAAAATCCATGCGTAATGAAAAGTACTCATTATTTTACCAAGACTACCCATATCTGTGGTGTACTTGCTGCTCAGGTTCAGCCTTTTGAGTGAACTCAAGTTGAAAGAAGACACTTGTGAGGCATATTTTTTTTCCAGGCAGGTGTTCAAGTTACTAGGCTAAAATACAATCAGATACTTCATGTCAGTGCTGTAGTCGGGTCCGGACTCGAGACCGCTTATAATGGTCTCAAGACTCGGAGCTGAGTCACAATGCAAAACAAATGGGAACATGCTATTTCCTTGGGGACTCGGACACGGGACTCGAACTTGTGGACTTGACTTCAAGCCCTGCTCCATGTGTAACAAAAAAGGACTTCTGAGTATTTACCAGACCACCCATCTCTGTGATACAATTGTTGCTCAGGTTCAGCCTCTTGAGTGAACTCAGTTGGTAGAAGGCATCGGGCACGGCCGAAAGGTCGTTGTACGACAGGTCGACGTCTGACAAGTTGACGAGGGTGTCAAGCTTCTGGGGGATTGTTTGTGAGTTTGCGCTGCGTGTTTCTGACATGGAGCGTTTGCAGCTGGGTCATGTGATTCAGCCACCTGTAAGAGACACAAACAACCAAAACAAAATGAAAGCAATCTCTACAGAAAACAAAATACTATAAATAACAACAAAAATATAATTAGCTCTGTATAGCCACTAAAAGATAACATAGGCCATTTATAACAGAAATTAGGAATATGTCCTTATGACAAGTTGAACATTATTTATTTGCCTGATCGGACAAGCATACTAGACAATTTATGACATTTTTTACTTGCCCTGGGCAAGCGGGGGCATAGTGCTAAGTGTCAAGCCCTACATAAGGTGTGCCACCAAAAGGTGTGTGTGTGTGCCCCCCCCTTTCCCCCCCCCCCCCCCCCCCCCCCCCCCCCACCTTCCCAATCAGTCCGATCATACTACACTATTGTGTAATAAAAATATATTATTGTTTGAGATTTATATAGCGCCTAATATGATTGATAATCATCTCTAAGCGCTTTACATTTTTACCCCGGTCATGGGACACACACTCACAATCATCCGCACATGACGGGCACTTTCTGCTCCCTTGGGAGCAATGCATTCTGTACAATCACTCAGCATTAAAAAACCTACTTAAGTTGTGCGTGGAACAGCGGGTTGTTGTTCAGGATTAGCGTCTGTATATTGGTCAGTCTTCTCATCTGAGGGGGTAATATTTCTGTGGATAAAAATCGAAAAAACATAACCATTTATTTTTTAGAAATAGAGCAACAATAAATAGAAAATGATAAATAAATATGCATTGATCATTTAAAAGATGAAATGAGGACTTGTAATTTTATAGACATTTGCTCTAAAACTTTCAATGATAAATAAATGGTTCCAGATTGGAAGCTGAAACTGAATGCCCCTAAGTTTGTTTTGTACAGCCCACCCTAAGCAAAAGAGAAAATAATCACTCAATCTACATGCTTTGTTGAGAGTTTGGCGTTGGACTGTAGTATTAAAACTAAGGGGCATTCAGTTCAGCTTTCTCTATAACAAAGCAATAATATAAGCATCTTAGACGAAGAAAAAACGAGGCATATTCTATTTAACAAGCTCCCTTTAATTACAATGTATGTTTCACACATAGAAAACTAATGTGAATTCTCTATTTCTACATTCAAGCACTTACCTAATTTGTTATCACTGAAGTTGACATATATGAGATCTGTCAGATTCATGAACAGCTGCGTTGGTATATTCTTGATGACTGTCGTAAAAAAACAAAAACAAATTACAATAAAACATAATAACAGATTTTTCAGTAGAGCTTACAGATATTAAAGGGGACCACCAGGCAAAGAACAACACATAATTAAATGGTTAGGAAACGTTTTCTGATATCAAATAGATACCCAACATTTTGCAAAGGGTTGTGTAATTCATAAACAATGCACTTAATTACAACCCCTTACGGAACCATTTATTCTATTCACGCGTACTTTTGGAGACAATAGAATCCCAGACGATTCGTTCGCTCAGGACAAAGGTATTCTTCGCACATGCAGACGCATGAACACATGCTTTAGAATGGAGACGCATTTTCCAATTATATTGATGGACTACTAAAAAAATACTTTATTTATTTATAAGAATATTACTTTTGGGTGGTGGTACCCTTTAAAGTCTATTAGAAGGTTTGCTTGTGATATAGCTCCTAAGCTGAAACAGTGATCGTCCAGTGATAGGCAAAAAAAAAAAGAGAAAAAAAAAAGAAAAAAATCTAAAAAAAACATGTTTTGGGAATATAAATGAAACACCAAAGCAACATATATCCATATTAATAAGCCCAAGGTAATCTTGTTATGGGTATGCTTTCATTTCAAACTGATACCCCTCCTTTTACAAAATTTCTCACGTCGATTCTGAAAGGTTACGCCAAATTAATCACATGGGGACTGAGCACACTACAAAGTTTATGTGCTTCGCAATGAGTATAGCATCTTCATAATGAAGACGCTATTACGCCTGCCAAGAACTTATGCTCTGCAGTTGACCACACTGCAGAGTTTAAAGGGGTATTCCGGGGCCTGATAAAACCATTCGTTATTTGAATAAGCAGAACAAGAGGAATAATTGGTGAAAATTTGATCAAAATCGGACAAGTAACACGAGAGTTATACCTATTTGAACATCATGTAATAATGAGCGATGGTTTCAAAATTGCCGCCATATGCAACATCATTCACGAGCAACTCGCCATGGCTTTAGTACATGAAAATGCACTTATTTCTCATTTTCGTTGCTAAAAAATAATTTTCTCTGCTTGTTTTCTCGAATTCATAGAGGAATATCGATTGGCCAACCTCATTGGAATTTGTAAGCTCATAAATTTGCTTTGTTATGAAGAAAATTTAAATTTTGTAAAATTTCCATGTCGCAAGTGACGTCACGATCTATAGCAATTGCGAACGATACTACAAATCGGAGCAAAGTTCATCCTGTCATAACTTTTTTATTGCTCTACCATTTTGGCTCAGATTTTTGATCATGATTCTTCATATTCACCTTATTTTATAGCAAACATCACATTTCTGGGGCGGAATTCCCCTTTAAGTACTTGGCAGGCGTAACAGTGTCTTTATTATGAAGACTCTATACCCCGGGGGGGGGGGGGGGGGTACTCAGATTATAGTCGGACGGGGGTGTGCGGCTGAGACCTCCAAACCCATACCCACATCTAAGGGTCCTTTTGCGAAAATGGACCCATGTCTAAGGATTTTTTTTCGCCAGCGGCACATGTTTTTGGTGTATTTCCCGCCCATTTCCCGAAAATGTTGTGGTTTTAAGTCAGCAAGCGTAGCGAGCTTGAACATTTTTGCAATTTCACATCGGCAAATCCAAAATCCCGTATAAAAAAGGGGAAATATGAAAAAAAGGGACCCATGTCTAAGGATTTTTTTGATGAAAAGGGGACCCTTGTCTAAGGATCTTTCTTGAAAAAGTCACCCTTCCCAGCGGCACATCCCCGTATACCCAATATACGTGAGTACCCCCCCCCGCCCCCCCTCCCCCCCGGGCGCTATACTCATTGCCAAGCACATAAACTTTGCAGTAAGCTCAGTCCCATGTGATTAATTTGCGTAACCTTTCAGAATCATCATCGCCTTGAGTAATTTTTTTAAGGAGAGGTAATCAGTTTGAAATGAAAGCATACCCATACAAAATTACCGTGGGCTTATTTATATGGATATATTGCTTTGGTATTCATTTATTGTCTCAAAATATGTTTTTTGGGATCATTTTCCAAAGAAACAAATTTTTTTTTTTTTGCCGATCCGATCTTCCGATTTTTTCTGCATGATCGGAAATCGGCAAAAACCATGATCCCATGATCGGTTACAGCATTATTTAAAACCCTCTTGATGAAATCACCTTAACTATGTCCAGAGTTATTACTTTGTGATTACTGTTTCTGCTTATTATTACTATTGTATTACTATGTTTTTGTTTTAACTTTGAAATGTTTGAAATGTGCGCCACGAATTTTTGAAGTGACAGATGTGCACGCGATATAAATGTATCATTATTATGTCCACTGAGTGATATGATGTGCAGCCAACCTGCCTATAATGGCTATTAAAAAGAATCCCTTTCAGAGAAAAACAATGTTATTGAACCATTTTCATTGTATTCCCTTTCACTAACACAGGGCTCGATACAAGCACTTGCCCCCTTGCCCAGGGCAAGTAAAAATTGGTGTCGGGCAAGTAAAATTGCATAATTTGTCTAGTTTGCTTGCCCGATCGAGCAACTACAGTTGTTTTTCAACTTTGAGAGAAAAATGTAATTTCCTACATGTAAAATCTCATCTAAAAGTGCCAGGGCAAGTAAATTTTCTGTTGGCGGCAAGTAAAATTGGCAAAGTTATGATTTTACTTGCCCAAACGGGCCAGTAGAGGAAAAACTGGGTGTGGAGGCTGGACTTACTTGTTGTAGCTTAGATTGAGGACAAGCATAGATTTGGCCTTCTCAAGATCTTCGGGTACTGCAGATAACTGGTTGTGGCTGAAGTCCTGTGATACAAAACGGACAAATTATATCAAGCATGACATGTCATACATTTCATGTAAAACATTTAACACTAGTTATATAAACGCAACTTGAAAAACCCTGGAAAACTTCAGAAAAATAATTTGCTTATAAATGTGTTAATGTTGTTATGATGTAATTATACTGATAGAAAGCTGTGTAATTGTATACATGTTTCTGGCTATAGTTATGTAGTACTGAAATTCATGGGGGTGTTTTTACATAGATTCTTAGTTGAACTTAAATCTAAGTTGGACCTAACAATTGTGGAAAGGCAGCCATTGGTAGCCTTGGAATGAAACATATTAAAAAGCAAAAAAAAAGAATTTGAGACCTCAATAACAAAATTAATATACTTTTTTTTTCAAGGCTCCTCGATAATAACAAAGTTACAAACATAATTGATTTCAATTTTATGCCTCTTCAAAAGAACCATTTTACAAAGAAAATAACGGCTCTCCATAATTGTTATCTTTGAGCAACACACCCTAGACTGCTTACCACAATAATAATTGATTAATTTCTTTTGAATTATGATTTTGTTAAAATTATTATTACCACAACTGTCATGTCTTCTAGAATGAAGATGTCGTTGGGGATGCCAGAGTTGCGGATCTTGTTGTGACGAAGGTTGAGGGTGCGTAGACACTGCAAGGTCGGCAGGTCACCGTGGATCTGGATCAGGTTATTCCTTGCCATGTGAAGGTGCTCCTATAGATTAATATAAAGTTAAACAATTTTAGACTCTATTAAGCAATGCTTGAAATTAACCTTTCTGCCTTGTGGCTCAGTCGGGCAAGATGCAAGATGCAAGATTATCCCAATCCTAGTGGCCCTAAATGGCCCCAAACAGAAAAAAAAATTATAATTTATGTTTCATTTGAATACCCAGTTGGGCCAGTGAAATATAGGATTAATCAAATTGTGTGGCCCAAAGCTTGTATGTTAGTGGCCTCGGGTCAGTGGCCCACCAGAAATTTACAATGGCCATCAAATACTAATGATCTGTACCACACAAGTATATGATGGCACTACGGCAGTCTATCTGATGTGTCAAATTGGCCACAAGAATATGTTTATTTGTTTATAATTATATAGTGTATGTGAATAATAAAAAAAAAAATACTTTGATAAACCCCTGCACTTAACAGTTTGTTGAGTTGTGAGAGCTCATCAGGTACCATGTCAATGTACCACGTAAATTTTATTTTTAGACTTAAAACAATGCTTGAAATTAACCTTTCTACCTTGTGGCCCAGTCGGGCAAGATGCAAGATGCAAGATTTTCCCAATCATAGTGGCCCTTTAATAGACCCCTGCACTTACCAGTTTGTTGAGGTGTGAGAGCTCATCAGGTACCATGTCAATGTACCACGTAAATTTTATTTTCAGACTCAAAGCAATGCTTGAAATTAACCTTTCTTCCTTGTGGCCATGTCGGGCAAGATGCAAGATGCAAGATTTTTCCCAATCCTAGTGGCCCTTTGATAGACCCCTGCACTTACCAGTTTGTTGAGGTGTGAGAGCTCATCAGGTACCATGTCAATGTTGGTCTGGTTGAGACGCAACCAGCGCAGCCCTGACATGTCGGCCACATCCTTGGGGAAGAGATCTCCCTGTCATGAAAGAGACAAAGTGAAAATAAAATATTGTATATTTAGAAGGCCTCTGAATATCCAAATTATTTTAATAGCTGAACAGCTATTTTTATTTGAATATGACTTTTTTTACTTTTATCTTAATAACCGAATACTACAAAAAAAGAAGTGCGGTTTAATGTTTGATATCCCCTTTAGGTGTTTCATAAGGCACACAAATTTACTAAATCTCTTTTCATAATGTAAAATAATAACTCTAATTTAACAAGAAAATATAAAGTTCTTAAATGTTGTTTGACACTCCTCTGCAACGACAAAATCAATGTCTCCATGCATGTGATTATAAAATGACAAGATTTCAAATGTAATTTCATCAAACAACTATTTGCTCACTCAGATAATTCACTTTTTATACATCTTATGGGCTTTATAGTCCATTCCTAAATCAAGAGCTTGGATTCAGGTTTTTCCTGATGTTAAGTATGAATATGATCCTGATGAAGAAGGACTTTAAAACTAACCCCCTAGACCTAGATGGCTAAAAAATAGACAATTAATCTTCCATTTTCTTAATATTATCACATCTTTAATCCTGCAAGTACCAAGTTAAGCTTCACATATAGTTGCCGAGGGGGGGGGGGGGGGGGGGGCATTATCTACCGATGATTACCCACAACTTGGCATGCATGACAAAAAGAACTGATGCTCTAGTAGATGCAATTTCATTTGCAAGTGAGCATTTCTTTAAATTTTAGTCATGCTTTTTAGAGAATGACGCTTTGCCTTTGGAAGTTTGGATTATCATCGTTTTGTGTATGTTTGTGTTAGAATGAGCATTCATAAAAAAGTGTGTAATAAATTTAATGTTCTTGATGTTCATAAATCATTTTCAATTTGTAGACACAAACATAACGGTTAGTTTCCCTGACACATTCCTAAAAGGCTATCGACAGTGACAGGCATCGGGGATAGCTAGTAAGTGTACTTGGTCGGTCTTTGCAGACAAGTTTGGAAGTGACCACTTCCCAGTCTGCATTCAATATAGTGTTAATAATAGGGAAAAGGACAAAAAAGAAAATCAATATTTTAGGTGGTCCTTTAAAAAAATGGATTGGATAGCCTTTCAAAGATTGAGTGAAGAAAGGATCAATATGGAAACATTATATGACGATGATGTAAATGTATTCTATGCAAACTTTATGGAATGTTTATATGATATATTAAATGAGTTATTAAGTAGTAAGAAAGGAAAAGGTTGTAATGCAGTCCCGTGGTGGACAGAAGAATGTAATGTAAAGATAAAAGCAAGAAATAAGGAAAAAAATATATTGATGAAATTTTGGAGTGTAGAAAACGTTCAATTATATAAAGATAAGAAAAGAGATGCCCAGTGGACTATACGGCAGGCAAAACGAACCTTTTGGTTAAATTACGCTATGAAATTGAATCGTTTTACATCTGTTTCGGAATTATGGAATTTTATTCGAATGTTAAATGGTAATATAGGGAAGAAAGTTAAACAAATGTCAGTAATATATAAAGGAGAACAGGTGATAGTAAATGACCAGGATAAAGCTAATGAGTTTGGAGAGTACTTTACATCCGTTGGAAACTCAGTTAGTGGTCATAAGACGAAGAAGAGAGAAGTGCTTGAAGCTTTTAAGCAAATTGATGTTGAGGAAAGTTATAATAATAATTTTGATTTGGTAATAAATGAATCATTCACAATGTTGGAGTTAGAAAAGACTTTGAAGGAGAAAAAAATATCGGCTCCTGGTGAAGATGGTATAACTTATGAAATTTATCAAAATATGTCCCAAATGGCCAAGAAGGTTTTGTTGAATTTATTTAATAAGATATGGAGTACTGGCATCATCGGTGAAGATGGTATAAACTTATGAAATTTATCAAATATGTCCCAAATGGCCAGAAGGTTTTGTTGAATTTATTTAATAAGATATGGAGTACTGGCATCCGTACAGAACAATGTAAAACATGCCATTTTATTCCTGTATTGAAGTTAAATAAGGAATGCTACTATGACGTCATCTTACCCGACCCATTTCTTGTTATCTTGTTTTATGAAAATTATGGAGAGTAATGGTAAAAGAAAGATTACAATGGTATATAGAAAAGAATGAAATATTAAATAATAATCAGAGTGGTTTTAGGAAAAGTCGAGGCTCTATAGATAACATCGTGCATTTAGGAAAATGAGATACAAAGACAATTACGGAGTTGGTATGGAAAACTCTAGCAGTATTTATTGATTTGGAAAAAGCTTACGATACCCTTTGACGAGAGGGGGACTCATAGTTAAGCTTAGTAATATAGGCCTTAAAGGAAATATTCTTGTTTTCTAAGGAATTATTTGTTGGATCGTACATTTCAGGTTCAAGTAGGGGATAGCAAATCCCAAATTATGCACCCCCAAAATGGCTTACCTCAAGGTAGTATTCTTAGTCCTTTATTGTTTAATGTGATGTTGAAGGATATCCCTTCGCCCCCTGGCATTCATTATTTGGTTTATGCAGATGACTGTGTCATATGGAAATCTGGTTATGATATAATATGAATACGCAATTGATACAAAATTGCATTCAATACCTTGGATTCTTGTTTTTTGTCATGGGGTTGGAAAATGTCTCTAGAGAAAAACAGTTCCTGTCCTCTTTTCAAATAAATCAAAGATGATATTAAATTATATTTAAGAGAACATGAATTGCTTCCTCAAAAACAGCATAAGTATCTTGGAGTTATTTTGATAAACGCCTTACTTGGCGGCCTCATATAACAGATGTTGCAAATCGGTGTAAACGTAAATTAAAATGTAGTCAAAAGTTTAGCACATGCTAAATGGAGTGGGAGATGCTAAAGAACTTTGATGGTGTATAAATCTTTGATTTTATCAACCATAGATGTACGCTTGTGAAGCTTATGACTCAGCGGCACCCAGTATTAAAAATATTTTAATTCAGTTCAGTACCAAAGTTTATATGTATGTGCCGGCGCACGCAAGGGGACATCTCTCAGAGACCTACAAGTGGAATTAGGAGAGATGCCCTTAGACTTACGAAGAGAAATGTTATGTTGTAAACTTAAAAAGCGAATTGAAAGTGTAAAAAATCATCCTTTGAAAGAGGATATCAAAGATTGTTGGCAATTTCATATATATGGAGGTAATAATTCTAGGACAGCTTTTGGACAAAGATCAATGGAATTGATGAATACTTTTGATTTTGAAGTTGAGGAGATGATTTTTTCTAGAACCCCCTTTTGGCACTTGAATGTTCCTTTAATATCAATAGAATTACATGATTATATTTGTAAAAGAGACAATCAATTGCATCAAAGGAAAGCAACAATAGAAATGATAAATACAAAATGGAAAAATTATTTGCAAATATATACTGATGGATCAAAATCACCAGAACAGGAGAGTGCGGCCGCCGCCTCTAACGTCCCCTACTATGATTATTCATTATCTAAGAGACTCTCAAACTATACATCCTCTTATAGGGCAGAGATGGCAGCAATTGTGCTCGCCTTAGAATGTTGGATAATCATCCTAGTTTGTACACTGGGGCAGTTATTTTTAGCGACTCTTTAAGTCTTTTACAAGCCATAAAGATTCACAAAGAGGAACTTCCTGTATATGAAATTTTAAATTTGTGTTTACAATTGAAGAATAAAAGGACTTTTGTGTTTTTTGAATGGATTCCCAGTCATTGTGGACTTAATGGTAATGAGATTGTGGATATAGAAGCGAAACGAGGTTTGAAAAAAAAAAATAGAAATTGATAATAAATTAGCAAGGTATGAAATTAATAGTATTATAAAGGAAACGAATGTATGTTAAATGGCAGACAAGATGGGAAGGAACTGAATCATGTCTTAAAGATGTGCAAAAGAATGTTAAGAGTATATATATATGTAAATTAAATTAATAGAAAAAATGAAAGTATATTGCACTGTTTAAGAATGGGAAACATTGGTTTAAATGTAAATGTATGTGTCTTGAAAAAACACGATACTGGTTATTGCCCTAATTGTGAGGGTATATTTGAAACTATTACACATTTTTTGTGTCAGTGTCCAGAGTACATAGTTCAAAGGGCCATGTTGATGGCTGAAACAGGTTTATATGAAGAAGGAAAAATAATGACTTTGTTAAATTCTTTAGAGCGACCCATCCAACAAGCTCTCGTTGATTATGTAAGAAGAACCGGGAGATTTACCCGTATAATATTAAGAGTTTGTATTGAAATTGTTTTTGTATAATAATTATGTTTGGCTCTCGTAAAATATATGCATGCTCAAGCCGGAACAGAGACTGTTTACAGGACATCTGTGCAGGCCCTCTGAAGCTGGTTTGATCAGCATATAAATTTTGCTGAAAAAGTAATGCGTAACTTTCTTTTGTATAATTTGTTTTATGTAAATAATTAGTAAATTACATCCTGCACTTTGCACTTTCACTTTCAAAGCCCCAAAATGTTTGCTACCTTGTATGTTCTTGAATAATTGAAAATCTCTTTTTTGAGTTGATTTGATTTGATATATAATTTTGTTTTGTTTTTGGAATCGGATGCAGGTGCAAAATAGAACGAAGGCGACCAGACCGCATCTCCATGCATCGGGGGCCTAGACTGATTCGTCAGTTGAGAAGCCTGCTCTACGTACCGAGCCGGGTTGGCCCGATGATGCCTTTAATTTTGGTTTTGTTTATCGATGGTTGAAAACGTTTATGCACCCCCAAAAGAAAGATAAGAAGAAATATAAATAATGAAATATTAAAATAAAGAAAATTAATGAGAAGAATTAAAATAATATTAGTTATTGGCGAAATATTCAATTGAATGAACCGCCAATAAAACTCTAAACAACAACAACAACAACCGACGTGTACAATCGCTTGTTATTGTTAACGTTACATTTAATAATCCAAGTTCCAACACAACTATGAGCATGTGGAACATATTAATCTTGCGGCTGTATGCACATACACATCCGTACATCAACTTTCGAACAAAGAAAACTCGCATTCTAAGAATAAAACACGACCACCCTCTCAGGAAATCACACAAATAAGCTCGGCTAGTAGTTAAAAAGGTTAAAAATAACATTTGCATATGGAATAATCGATAACGAACCTTGAAAACATTGCGGCTCAGATCAACTCCTCGCACAAACGGAAGTACACCGGTCTGCGCCATCTTGAATACCGATTGATGAGTCAAGAAGCGGGCGGGCCTTTTCGCTCTTCGCGTTCGAGACTGCAGCTTCTTGGATTATTATGTTTTCTTGGTATAAGTAAAACCATAATTACATCAACTATAGGTATTTCTGCGATAACATATTGCAGTAAAGATGTCAGGGACGCTAATTAACATGATTATATGAACATTCAATGCAAATTTAACATGTAAATAGTGATACAGTCAGTAGGCTAAATGAATTTTGTATAGAAATATAAGACATTTTGTTTCAAGAAGGTTTTGGGTATGCTTTTTACAACGCATCATATAACCTATGATCTAGAAGCTTGGGGTGCTGAAAACAAAACATATTTAAATTCTGTTTTGAATCTTCATAAATTTCAGACATCCTTCAGGTCCACTATTTTTGGAATTAAAACTGTTAGACGTCTTAAGCAATATACCGATATGATTTGTATATATATTCGTGCATGATTTGATCAATAGTAACCTCATAAATGTATGAATTACTTTTCATTTCTTGCTCATCCGTATGAAACACGGAATAAAGAGAAATGTTATATTATAAGCGTCATCAAAATTTAAACAAAAGTTGGAAAAGAATCAATATCATATTCAGGACCACATTTGTGGAACCAATTACCGATGAATTTGCCTAAACTATTATTTTCGGGCCAATGAGGCTAAATAGGTATAAATTATGGTGATTTAATTGGATGAGGACTTGTATTTTTTGTTTGTCTTCTCTTGTTGGCTTGTTAGGTGAAAACATGTCACCTCAGGAAATAGAAGCCCTCCCCCCCCCCCCCCCCCCCCCCCCCTTTCTTTCCCCGCTGCGTCCCCAGTATAAAACATCCTAGGCTACGCGGCCAATTAATAATAATAATAATAATAATACAGGTTACTGATATAGCGCTATTCACAAGCGTATCATAGCGCTTAGGCTACAAATATAGCAATTAAAACATAACGAAAATTACAAGATTCTTACAAACTACAACAAATCAAGGAAAGAGGAAGGATTTGCAACATAATATATTGAATAAATATGAAACCGATATCATAATATAATTTGTTGCATATTAGACATTATACAGTACATCAGTGGCGTAGCGTGGTCGGACTGATTGGGGGGGGGGGGGCCACGCACAAATATTGGGGGGGCACACCTTATTTATTTCCTTGTTTTTTTCAAAAAATGGCCCCTTATGTTTTCTATTGTTTTTTCAATATTATTGGGGGGGCACAGCCCCCCCCCCCCCCGTGCCCCCCCCCCCCCCCCCGTAGCTACGCCACTGCAGTACATGTATATATTAAATCTGTTTATTTTATAATTTTGCCAGAATAGGTATCATGATTAAAAATGTCTGTACTTAGTCATCAAGTGGATATAACTGAAAACTAAACAGGCGATGGCCAGGCTCAAACCAACTATCAAAAGTCCTTTGTATATTTTATCTTGCTGATTGTTATTGTATTTTTATCAAATCTGGAAAGAGATTGAATTGAATCAAATTGAATTTAAAGAGATAGTTGAGTTTTGGTAGAGAAGGCGCTAGACTACTTATTTTGTTTTGAGAGGTAATGAAAAACTGAGTGTAAAATTTGAAGAGAAGAATATTTAAATAATAAAATCATCTTTGTTTGATCAAAATCGGTTCAGAGACGGCTGAAATATCCATAAATATAACAATTTGTAATAAACGCTGGGGCCCCAGGTTATTAGAGAATTTTGAACCAGCCGTTAAAATTCAAAAAATGCTTCCTCTTTACAAAAGTTACAAAATAGGTATTTAAATAGTTGTTGGTTATTTCTCTATCTAATCACTATTTCAACAAACATCACATGCACAATATTTTATTCAAAATGGTTGAAACCGATGAGTGTTTAGAGAGCGCCCTCTTACGTTTTAACGGCTCTTTTTGAATGATAACATGATCTTTACTACGTCATTTGTAATTTTGTGTTCCTTTCTAGTTATAACTATTAGTTTGTAATGTAATGATGCAGGTTTTGGTTACTAAAATTCAGTTTCACCAAAACTGTACTCTCCTTACCAGAACTCAACTATCCCTTTAACTTAAAAGAATGTACTAGTGACGATGGGAACTTTAGATAAGCCTATGAAATAAATTCGAGGGCGCCACCTATTGCCATAATCATGAATTATCAAATTTCTCCTCCTCTCTCTGTATTTCCGTTTTGATCATAGATTGGTGTACTGGCGGGGCATTCTACCCGTAGCATCAACCGAATGCTGTCGCTATTGGAAACTGCGTCATGGGGGTGACTGGTGATGGTGGGCAGCCTAGCAACGGAATAAACACATGTCCAGGCGCCTTCTTCTTTTTTTCTTTTTTACCAACGTTGCCATAATGAGCGTTTCGCCATGAGTTTTTGTCAGATTATTAAGTGAATTAGACAAATGAATTCCTCAATCTGGTATAAGTTCGATTATGATTATCCCAGGCCCGTATAGCTGGGGGTGCGTTGGGTGCGTACGCACCCCCCCCCCCCCCCAAAAAAAAATTTTAAAAAAATAATAATAATAATATAAAAATTAAATTAAATAAATAAAAGAATACAAAAATCAGAAAGGTCCACTTTTTAACGGTCTCGAGTCCACTTTTTATCGGTCTCGACCATTTTAACCGGCTTACACGATACTTAGCCTGTGCTGTGGTCTCGGTCCGCAAACAATTTTGGCAAGTGGTCTCGGTCCCGTTTTTGTAATTACGCACCTCACCATGAACAATCTTGGCTACTGGCCTGTGCAGACTCTTTAATTAGAAAAGAGAGATACTTACAGTGGCGTAGCTACATTGGGGGGGGGGGGGGGGGTAATTACAGTATTACAGAAACAATATAAAACAAAAGGCGAACCTTTTTTCAAAAACATAAGAAATATAATTATAATAAAGTGTCAAGTGTGATTGTAATTCAAAATAAGCATGATAAAAATAAAACATTATATTAAATTGTTCGCTAATTTATTAGCTATTCCTATAATTATTTCAAGCTTCAATCAACTTTTTTCAATTTAGTGTTATTTTGACTGACAAGTAATATACTTTGTAATAATATCGTGCTATTCCTGATGCTACAACTACAAGTGTCGAATAATCAAAACAATATGAAAGATAAAAGTATCTGGATACTTATACTCAATAAAATACTCATTATACTCATTCTCTGTGCCCGACGTGCATCAAGCTACGTTACTGGTTGCCATAGCATGCACACACACAGTCATCTTGTAAGCTTGATGTTTATCACGTGTTCAGTTCCATAGACCGATCCGGTCTTTACTTTTCATCGCTTCAATAATTGTACTTATGATAAAAAAAAAATATATATTGTCGGATAGGAACAATTACAAATGATAGAAATCGTGAGACGTATTTGCTTTATTCCCAATTTCTTTCAGGCTTTGACGTTCTCGTTGAAATGAATGACTAGCCGTTTGATCGATTCTTCGGAGTAAATGCAAAATAAAAAAAAAAACGTTTCTGTAATTAAAACTGTCCGATTTATCTATTGTAAACGTTTGTTTTTATGAAATGCATTGAAATCAGAAGTGACATCGAATGAGCGGTTTTCAGGAGGGTTGCTTCTTATTTCTTAGATACATCATTCTTCTTCAATCACTTATTGTATAACTTGATGTGACATCTCAAATATTGCCAAAAGGTCCTCTTATAGCAAGTGATATATTTCAAAGGGAACCAATTCCTAAAATAAAATTTGATATAATTATAATATTATATAAAATATTCAGTAATGCATTCCACCAACAACCGATAACGAAATTAGTGCTAAAATAATATAATTGAACTTATTAGCATAATTACTTAGTCACGGGCCTACAGAAACTGACTAACCTCGGTCTCGGCTTTGAAAATATTCAATGGACACCCACCCCCCCCCCCCCCCCCCCCCCCCCCCCCCTCGCTAACACGATTCTCCACCCAATGGTCTCGGTCTCGGCTTCGAAAATGTTTGACCGGTCTTGGTCTAGGCCTCGACAATTTTAAAAGTACTAATTGGTTTCGGTCCCCCCCCTCCCCCCCCCCCCCCCGCCGCTTACACGATTCTCAACCAATGGTCTCGGTCTCGGCTTCGATTTTTTTTTGACCGGTCCTGGTCTTGGCCTCGAAAATGTTGAAGGTACTTGGTCTCAGCTTCAAACATTTTCTACGGACACCCCCCCCCCCCCCAGCCCACCCTCCCCCCGCTTACACGACTCTCAACCAACGGTCTCAGCCTCAGAAATTTGGCTGACGAAATACCCCCCCCCCCCCTTGAAAAAAATCATAGGTACGCCACTGTTAGCATGGTTAGAAAGTGATACTTTGAAAGAAACCAAAACTTATTATAAATAATCCCTTGATATATAAAATTGATTATTTTTAGTTATTTAAACCGTAACGAACCATGTCTCTTTGATATTGTTAAAGTTTATAATCACAACTAATGTGACAAAACATTCATGGGTCTGCAGAAACAGTTTACCGTAGGTATTTATATACTTAAGGGTACCACCACTCAAAAATAATATTCTTATAAAAGAAAGGTAAAATTTTTAGTAGTCCATTCCACCAAAAATGTAAGATAAATAGGTTTTCAGAAAAAATATATATGGGGGAAACCATTACCATTTACTACAACATGCGTTCACGGGTCTGCATACGAAGACTGACGACGAACGCATCGCATGTTTGGCGCGTACGGAACCATGAAATAATAATGGTTCCGTAAGTGGTGGTAATTAATTGGATTGTTTATAACACATCTGTTTGCAAAATGTTGGGCATCTGTTTGATATCACACAACGGTACCAAAACATATAATTATGTGTTGTTCTCTGCCTGGTGGTCCTCTTTACGTGTAAAAGGCTACTTTTTGAATGAAAACAACCTTGTAAGTTAAAGGGATAGTTGAGTTTTGGTAGAGAGGGCGCTACACAAAATAATTTGTTTGTGAGATAATGAAAAACTGAGTGTTAAATTTGAAAGAGCATAATATTTAAATAATAAAATCATCTTTGTTTGATCAAAATCGGTTCAGAGATGGCTGAAATATCCATAAATATAATTATTTGTAATAAACCTGGGCCCCAGGTTTATTCGAGAATTTTGAACCAGCCGTTAAAAAATCAAAAAAATGCTTCCTCTTTTCAAAAAGTTACAAAATAGGTATTTAAATAGTTGTTGGTTATTTATCTATCTAATCACTATTTCAACAAAGCATCACATGCACAATATTTTATTAAAAATGGTTGAAACCGATGAGTGTTTAGAGAGCGCCCTCTTACGTTTTAACAGCGCTTTTGGAATGATAACATTATCTTTACTACGTCATTTGTAATTTTGTGTTCCTTTCTAGTTATAACTATTAGTTTGTAATGTAATGATGCAGGTTTTGGTTACTAAAATTCAGTTTGACTAAAACTGTACTCTCCTTACCAGAACTCAACTATCCCTTTAACTGCGTATATGTTTTTACGGTTACAATCCGTTATATGGTCATTCCGAAGGTTCGTTATTCCGAAGGTTCAGTTATTCCGAAGGTTCGTTATTCCGAAGGTTCGTTATTCCGAAGGTCCGTTATTCCGAAGGTTCGTTATTCCGAAGGTTCGTTATTCCGAAGGTTCGTTATTCCGAAGGTTCGTTATTCCGAAGGTTCGTTGATCCGAAAATAAAATCGGGTTCGTTATTCCGAAGGTTCGTTATTCCGAAGGTTCGTTATTCCGAAGGTTCGTTGATCCGAAAATAAAATCGGGTTCGTTATTCCGAAAATTAAATCGGGCTTGTTATAATACTATAGTTTGTGTTTTGTTTATTTAATTTACAGCCTGCATTAAGCAAACCCCCCCCCCCCCCCCTTTCCCTCCCTTGGCCAGACCAATCAAACATTTAAGTTTATTTTATCTCTTTATATGAAATTATAGCATTATAACAAACCCAAATACATTTTCGGATTAACGAACCCGATTTCATTTTAGGAATAGCGAACCTTCGGAATAACGAACCCTCGGAATAACGGACCTTCGGAATAACGAACCTTCGGAATAACGAACCCGATTTCATTTTAGGAATAGCGAACCTTCGGAATAACGAACCTTCGGAATAACGAACCTTCGGAATAACGAACCTTCGCAATGATGCAACAAATGTTCGGATTAACAAACCCTATTTCATTTTCGGATTAACGAACACTCAGGTATAGGAAATTTGCGTGTTCGGAATAACGAACCTTCGGAATAACGAACCTTCGGAATAACGAACCTTCGGAATAACGAACCGCACCCGTTTTGACTACCATTAAATCATCATTGAACTATACATGTTATTTTCTTTGATAATTTGAAAGTTTTAAGTACTAAAAATCTGTTCGACTATAAAACTGTGCAATCCAATCATGTGTTTACTCATTATACTACCCATCCTAGATCATATAGGCGTAGGAGGCGGGGGCTGAGGGGGTTGCAGCCCCCGCCCCCCTGGAGTTTATTAAAAACGACCATATTCGTGCAAAATCATGTCACATTCTGGCAAATCCGTGTCATATTTGGGCAAAACCATCTTATATTCGGGGAAAACCATGTCATATTTGGGGAAAAACCATGTTATACTTGGGCAAAATTAAGTCATGTTCGGGCAAACTCTTTAAACTTTTGGGGCAGAGTCATGTTACATTCAGGCAAATAAATGCCATTTTAGGGCAAAACAACGTTATTTTCGGGTATAACCGTTCTACATTCGGGTAGAAACATGCCCTTCGGACTTAAAAATCAAACACATACTCTTCGGGCATCAAGAGGCGAATACCTTTTTTTTTTTTGCTTTCAGGTTAAAATGGGACGTTTAATTATTCTTTACTCGCGGACTCAAAATGTAATCTGATAATATATATTGTGCCTTCTCATGCATTGTTCCTTTCTATTATGCGCAAGTCTTTTTCCTTATTTTCACTTGAACCCCTCTTGCAGCTTATCCTTTGCAGCTTATCCTTTACATACATTTGTACCTCCGATCTCTCACTTCCTTTTTGCAGTGTCAAATTTTTTGTATTGTGTGCGTCTTCTCCTATTTTGTGTCATGTAAAGTTCTCTCTTGTTCCATGTTGGTCTTTGTTGGCATCCCCTTTTCCCCTTTTTTCCTCTCTATATTTGATTATGTTGTTGTAGTCTAGAATGTGTTAATTTAAATGTACAATATACCTAACTATTATTTGAGGGGTCCACAATTGTACTAGCCTATCCGATAGGCATCGTGTTGTCTGGTAGATTCTACAACGGCACTGTACTAACCGCGAAAGGCTGAGTTTGAGCAGGGCAGTTTAATAGTATCTAGCTCTCTCACAGCTAGCTAGCTCGCGATCGCATATAGAATCTCCAAGCCATATAGAGCCTTGACTAAAGGCTACAATTGTACAAGCATTGCTTTTTAGTTTCCAATATTATGTATATCCCTATTTTGTGCAAATTATCATTCGAACGACCCGCCCGCCTCCGTGGTGCCCCCCCTGGACCAATCCCTGTTCAGCAGACGCAACAGCAGCAGCCCCAGCCCGATGATCGAGCCGGACTTGCCAGTGACCACCCTCAACCCGACGGTCTTCGACCTGTCAACGAATTGCCCGGGAGCCAGCAGGCCGCCGGTCTTCAGTCTCAGCCCCTCTGTCGCAGCAAGTTCTCACGTGTGTCTGTTCGTTCAGATTTGCCAGCCATCATGAAGCGTGAGCGCGGCCGTATTGCCTCGCTCGCTTACAAGCTACGACAAGAAAAAAAAGTATCCACCAGAATCAGAATTAACGGAACCAGAGTATATCTACAAACTCGGAAACCAGTGCAAAATGGAGCCCAAGAACCATGGAAAACCTGGGATGAGTAACTTATATACTTTCTAAATCTTCTCACATTTTAAATAACTATTTCAAGACAGCTATACTCCAGAACAAAGTTTTGACTTTTAAACACTGACTCAAACTATCTGGAACTTTATTTGCCAGACCTGAATTATATTTAAAATATATAATGTTATCATACCTTATTCTGTGTTTACTTGCGTTGGGAGGACGCATTTTTGTTCATTTTTGGGTGTTGCCATTGAGCATGTCATACCTATGGTATGACATGTTCAGTGGTAGTGTCCAGGAGTGAATGGGGGTGTGTCTTCCTAGCGCTCTCTTTGGCTGGTGTTTACACTTCAACGTTGTTATAACTTTGTATGACAGCCTGATATATATAACATTGTCTTTGAGCAGATTCTTTTTCCTTTTTTCTGCTTTGTTGTAGATTTCATAAATTGAAATTTGGAATATGTAAATGCCATATTTTCGTATTTGCGTTGGGAAGACGCATTTTTGTTCATTTTTGGGTGTTGCCATTGAGCATGTCATACCTATGGTATGTTCAGTGGTAGTGTCCAGGAGTGAATGGGGGTGTGTCTTCCTAGCGCTCTCTTTGGCTAGTGTTTACACTTCAACGTTTGCATTTAACGTTGTTATAACTTTGTATGACAGCCTGATATATATAAAATTGTCTTTGAGCAATTTTTGTTTTCTTTTTCCCTTTTTTTGCTTTGTTGTAGAGTTCATTAATTGAAATTTGGAATATGTTAATGCCATATTTTCGTATTTGCGTTGGGAGGACGCATTTTTGTTCATTTTTGGGTGTTGCCATTGAGCATGCCATACCTATGGTATGACATGTTCAGTGGTAGTGTCCAGGAGTGAATGGGGTGTGTCTTCCTAGCGCTCTGTTTGGATAGTGTTTACACTTCAACGTTTGCATTTAACGTTGTTATAACTTTTTTATGATAACCTGATATATATATAATTGTCTTTGAGCAAATTTTTTTCTTCTTTTTTCTTCTTTTTTTCTGATTTGTTGTAGATTTCATTAATTGAAATTTGCAATATGTAAATGCCATATTTTCTTTTGATATACTTTGTGATGAATTTAAATCAACTTGCCCTACAGAAAGTAGTATTTGTTTTGATGAAAAGGAGTCAAATTGTTGATGCGTACACGTGCGTAAGTTACGTAATATACGCACACTGCCTGCATACATTGTATTCATGTCGATTGTTTGAAGGAATTGTCTTCTTTTTTGTTTAACCTTATAATGCAGGTCAGCCACTTGACGTCATTTAGCTCACTCAGCATGTGCACCACTTTATTTACTATTCTTGTTTATAAATCGACATTCTAACATTATCTATAAAAAGCCATTGGCCTGGTGATATTTGTATTCTGGCCCTCAAATAAGAAATAGTCACTGCTTATATTATTAAATCTCACCCTAACCGTTTTTTTTTTAGAATTCATTGAAACCCTCATCGCCTGATCGCTATAGCCTGCATTACATTTTTTGTTAAACCCTGAACTTTCTTTTCTTTAAAATCTTCCTGTAATGTATGCCTATCGCATTCTTTTTCACATGCTCCTTTTTTTTTTAAATGTATTTTAGATAGCTTCTCTGACATCCAATTGTTAGACCGTAAGCCCTACCCTAGTTGCGTGGAATGTAAATGCAAACCGGCCATGACCCTTTATACAATACATTGGTCATACTACAGTAATCTTTTCTCCCCCTCCACACATTACCCCTTTTCTTCTTCATTCCTAAAACCGCTATATTGTTGGATCCAGGTCGGGTCATACCAGTGTTCCGCCTGGAATTTGCTGGAAAAGTGTGTTTTTGAAGCTAAAAAGTGGATAAATAATTTGTTATACGTTTGTTTTACACACCAGCGATTTACACAACTATTATATTGTTAAGATGCTTGCATATTTATATATAATTTGTATATACTAGATTGTATGTCGTTGAACACTTTACATTATTTACACTATTGCATAAGTAGTTTGTCTTTCTGTATAATTTAAATATATAATGTTGTCATACCATATTATGTGTTTACACTTCTACGTTTGCTACGTTATAGCTTTGGATGACAACTTGATATATAATGTTACATTATTCTTTATCCTTGAGCAGATTCTTGTTACCGCATTCTTTTCTTACATGCTCCTTTTCTATTTACTTTAGAAAGCTTCACTGACACTCAAGTGTTAGACCTTAATCTCCTTTTCTTACATGCTCCTTTTCTATTTACTTTAGAAAGCCTCACTGACACTCAATTGTTAGACCTTAATGCTCTACCTGTAAGCCCTACCCGAGTTGCGTGGAATGTAAATACTACCCGGCTTGCCTCATGTACTGACCTGATTACACAACTCTCGCTCTTAACTCTCGAATTAAACCGTTACTTTATATACCACTATTGTTCACTTTTTATTAATGTTGATTGTATTTTGGTAAACATCAGTATATTATACACAAAGACCTTTTTAAGTACATAACATTCATAGTTAACTTATGAATAGTCAATCCGATTTACTGCTCGCATTTTCTGACATGGACCGACCTGGCGCCATGACCCTTTGGTCACACTACGGTAATCTTTTCTCCCCCTCCACACATTACCCCTTTTCTTCTTCATTCCTAAAACCACTATAGTGTTGGATCCAGGTCGGGTCATACCAGTGCTCTGCTTTGAATTTTCTGGTAAAATTGTGTGTTTGAAATTGCAAAGTGGATTAATCATTAATCATTTGTTATACATATGTTTTACATACTATCGATCTACACAAATACTATATTGATAAGATGCTTGCATATTTATATTTATTTGTTATATACTTGATTGTATGTCATTGAACACTTTACATTATTGCACTTTGTTCTTCTGTAAAGTATTAGTATGCAATTTTATATTCAATCCTTTACTTTTTGTGTGTTTGTTTGGATCTTACTTTTATGATCGGTAATCAAATGTGCAACCATTGATTTATATTGTTGTATTCTTTAAAAAGAAGGTATTATTCCCATTAATAACTGTTTTTTTTACAAGGCATCTCGCTATTTAGTCTTGACACATGTATTTGTGTAATATGTTACTTTATAGTCACTGTCAATCAGTGTATAATCGTTTATTTGCCCTACTTACAGAGACTTCTGATGTGTTCTTGTCCAGTTTTGTTCGTGTTTTGTTTCATCTTCTCTCCTGTTTGTATCTTGATGTCATATGTTTTCTTATCATACGCTCATACGATTTACTATATACTGTTTCATTTGCATTGCTTTCACTTCATTTTAATGACGCCAATACTTACCTTATCTGTATTACTCTTTCGCTTTTATACTTTCAGATCCTGCTCTTTAGCATATTATGTCGACTTTGAATGATCAAATGGCCTTTAATACACTCAATGATGATGACCTTTTTGATTTATTTAGATCCTCGTCAACTGTGAATGAAGTAAATTATGATTCATTGACAAATTTTGATGAAAGTGTTGTGAATCATATTAATTCCTCTGCGGAAGAATTAGAACTTGATTTTAATTTTGATGATCCAGCAAGCTATAATTTTACTAAATATATAACTAATCATCAATTTCATGATATTGTTAAGGATTTTGAAAATGATACGTTTTCTTTACTACATGTGAATATAAGAAGTTTGAATAAGCACTTTGATGATTTAAAATTATTTTTGGATAACCCTACTGAAAATCCCTTTTCTGTAATTGGTCTTACAGAAACTTGGGTAAATCAAGATTTAAATCAACCATATTCTCTTTCTGATTATGATTTTGTGGTAAAAAATAGGCAAAATAGAATTGGTGGTGGTGTGGCCTTATATGTTCATACAAAATATAATTATATTGTTCGAGATGAAATTTCGCTTAGTAATGATTTTATAGAATCTCTTTTTATTGAAATAATTATTCCTAATAGTAAAAATATATTAATTGGCGTTATATATAGACCACCAAATTCTAATGTGAAAGATTTTTTAACGCACTCATCGGATTTATTGCGCTGTCAAATATTTAATAATAATGACTCCTTTATAATGGGAGACTTTAATATTAATTTATTGAAACGAGATCATGATCATAATAATGTGTCCCAGGATTTTCTTGAGATCCTCTTAAGTGCTTCTTTTTTACCTCTCATTTCTAAGCCAACTCGTGTTGTAAGCCCCTCTTCTACTTTAATTGATAATATTTTTTCTAATGTTATACCTCATCCTGAATCTTACATTGTCCTTTCTGATATGACAGATCATTATCCTATTATGACGTATTATACTTTATCACAATCTGTCAAAAGTGGTCCTCGTCCATTAAGACGTAAAGTTAATTGTGAGAATATAGCACGACTTGGTGCTAGCCTTGAAAATATAGATTGGTCTTGTGTTTATGATATTGATGAAGTAAATTGTTCATATGATATGTTTTGTGAAATTTTAAATGGTCAATTAGATATTTGTATGCCAATCCAAAGAGATAAGGGTACTAATTATTAAAAAAATCCTAGACTACCTTGGATTTCCAAGTCTGTATTGCGATCGATAAATAGAAAGAATAACCTTTATTATAAATATAAGTCAGTTGGAACTGAACAATCTAAAATAAAATATACATCGTATAAAAATACTCTGACTAAAATAATTCGTTTGGAAAAGAGAAAATATTTTGTGGATCGCTTAGAATTATATAAGCATGATATGCAAAATACGTGGAAAATTATTAAACAAGCAATGAATATAGTAAAAAATAAATGTGACATAACTAAAATTAATGTTGATAATGAGATTGTTGAAGATCCTAATGTTATACCTAATATTTTTAATAAATACTTTTCTTCTGTTGGGGACAATTTAGCTAGAGATATTCCGCCGACTGATAAACACTTTGTTGATTTTTTAGGCCCCGCAAATCCAAATTCAATATTTTTTACTCCTATACATAAATTTGAGATATTAGATATTGTTTCTAATTTAAATGATAAGAAAAGTTCTGGTTGCGATGGTATCAATAATTGTATTTTAAAAGGCATTATTCCTTACATAGTAGATCCATTAGTTCATATTTTTAATTTGTCCTTGTTAAATGGTGAAGTCCCTGACACAATGAAAATAGCTAAAGTTATTCCCTTATTCAAAAAGGGTGATAAGTTAGACATTACAAATTATCGTCCAATTTCTTTATTACCTTCTATTTCTAAGATACTAGAAAAAATTATATGCATTCGATTAGTTTCCTTTTTAAAAAATGAAAATATTCTTTCGAACTTTCAGTTTGGTTTTAGAGAAAAGTATAGTACTACCCATGCTTTATTATCTTTTATTGAGAAAGTAGCACATGCTATTGACAAATCTTCCCACATGGTGGGTATTTTTCTAGATTTCTCCAAGGCCTTCGACACAGTTAACCATGATATTTTACTTTATAAACTTTCCCATTACGGTGTGCGTGGTAAGGCCTTGGAGTGGTTCAGGAATTACCTTTCAAATAGACAGCAATATGTATTTGTAAATAATCATAGTTCAGAGTTACGTAATATATCTTGTGGCGTCCCACAAGGAAGCATCTTAGGCCCACTCTTATTTATTTTATATATTAATGATTTTAGTAGGTCATCTGATGTTTTATCGTTTGTTCTTTTTGCCGATGACACTAACTTATTTTTTTCTCACGATAATCCACACACTCTTGCAGAAACAATCAATGTTGAATTAGTTAAGGTATTAAAGTGGATTAGAGCGAATAAATTATCATTAAATTTGCAGAAAACTAAATATATGCTTTTTAGTAAGTCTATACATTCCTTACCCATAGATATTGCTTTTGAAGATTTTGTATTGGAAAATGTTTCTAACATTAAATTTTTAGGGGTTACTGTAGATAATCAACTTTCATGGAAATTTCATATAAATAATATTTGTAAAGTTATTTCTCGCAATATTGGTATTATTAATAGATTAAAATTTCACCTCCCCTTAGCATCCTTACTTATGTTGTATTCATCTTTGATATTACCATACTTAAATTATGGTATTTTGACTTGGGGTAACACCCACGTTACGTTATTAGATAAATTGTTATTATTGCAAAAGAAAGCACTGCGTATTATTTTTAATATGGCCCCACGCTCTCACACAGACTCGCTATTTTTAGATAATAATATATTAAAAATTAAGGACTTATATTTATTTCAACTCGGTCAGTTTATGTATAATTATAATAACAATACTTTACCCGCAATTTTTGATGAAATGTTTTTAAAAAATCAATTAGTTCATAAGTACCCAACACGACATTCGGGAGAATTCCATTTGCCCTTATTAAGAACGTTGTTAGCTCAAAATACATTTATTTATACTGGTCCCAAATTTTGGAATACTCTCAGTGATTATATTAAAAATGCAACTTCATTTAATTTGTTTAAGAAAAGGATTAAATTATTATTATTACAATCTTATAAAACTCCTAGTTAGTCAATAAAAGGTCATCATTTATATGCTTGTGTTATTGTTCACTAAAAACTTGCCTTCCATATTCTTTGATTTTTTTTGTATTGAGCGCTATTATATCACTTATACTCGTATGCGTGAACAGTTCTGTCTATCCATATCCAATCATCCTTTCTCTTCATGTTACCTCTATGTACATGTTACTTTCACATCTTTTCATTCACTCTTAATCTTATGTATTTGGCATCCTGTGCTATCCTGTGCTATGCACGTTGTATTGTGTTGTGTCGTATTGTTTTGTTCTGCTCGTCGAAGTCTCTGTCGGCCCACATCTTTATTTGTTTTTAGTAATCTTTACTGGAAGCAATTTTCAACTCAAATGTACAATTTATTGTTAATTACAAACAAAATACGTTTTAAAGTATAATTTGATTTTATTATGAATTATGATTTAATTGCTTTATTATTACCCGAGGGGTCCACAATCTACAAGCATTGCTTTTTAGTGGATCCCTCCATTTCCAAATATATTATTTACCATAATTATATGATTGTAGTTTTCATTGTACAGCTATTTCAATTTATTTCACACATGTAAACCTTGTATTTTTTGTACAATGCTATGTATTTAAATTTTGTTTGGAAATGAAATAAACTAAACTGAAACTGAAACTGAATTATTCATTTGTAATGTTTTGTTGGAAGCAAGAATAAATTGAAATTGAAATTGAAAAAATTGGGCAAAAGACCAGAGCCCCCTGAGAAAAATGTGCTCTTACGCCAATGTCATAGATTTAAAATTACCTTTTACAATATTAATAATGCAAATTTTTACCCCATTTGCCTTATTATGCTCATAAATAATATTGCTCAAGGGCGACACGTTCAAACCATCGTGTATATTATTCCAGATTCCCCATAGACGAATAATCAGCAGGAAAAAACAAAGAGCAATGTTATCAGAGAATTAAAAGTAATCGGGAATTCTGCAGGGAGGAGAGGGGGGGGGGGGGGGGTGGGTGTCTCCAACCTGCGATCGTGTACACCGTCTTCGGGTGGGGTCTAAGAGACGTAGCCCCCAGAAGCTTTGGGATTTTAGCTATTTAAAGCCCCAACATCATAGCCCACCTCCACCCGAGAAAAAAAACAACAACAAAAACAAACAAACAAACAAACATAAACGAAACAAAAGCATGTCTGAGGGGGGAGGGGGAGTGGCTTTGCCCTAGGAGCCCTCTCCCCTTTCGCTACGCTATACTAGCAACACGGCACGCATCATCAATGTCTTACCCTGACACTCTCCTTTAATTTCATTAAGCAAAGTGCAAGGCAACTGTTCAAGGCAAAGTGCAAGGCAATGGTCATCACCCCTTCGCTTCGCAACAGCGAAGATAACGCAGAAAGGTATCTATTAATGGCCTTCAGGTTATTGTATAATATACCGCTTTGAATTCATGAATTATATCAAACCAGCAGTTGTAGATAATTAATTATGTTTTTTTTTAAGAATTAGAAATCCCTTCTGCAGTTTTATATATATGTGGCGTGATTTTCAAAATATCTAAATATCTTTGAGAACATACTACTAAATTGACTTCATGCTAAACTGTGTTCAGTATGAGCGTGATTGAGGTGATTTGCAATAATTGATCAGCTAATAATCCGGTGTTTATGGATTTGATATAACGGCCGGTAGAAAATTAATATTCTAAAAAGTGTTTTTTCTTTTAATATAGCTAAAACGCGGTTATTTGAACAACAACATTCAAGAGGTACCACGCGCTGGATTTCTTACCAAGCTTCAACAATGGTGAGTCTGTTTCAAGATAGAAAGCTTCATATAAATCGAATCAGTAAATTATCAAAAAATTAACTGCGTATATAAAATCGAAAGGTAAATAAATATATGTGTCCATACAATGTACAAGAATAAGTAAACAATAGCAATTTGTTTCTTAGATACATTCTGTTTAATAGTAACTGACAAAAAACACAAGTTTTGGATACATTTCTAAAAAGAAAGTAATGGAATTAAAAATCCATATTATACGTTTGTAATCCAACTATTTTCGATTTGCCGATTCGGCAGCCCAAACTTTAAAGGATAGTTGAGTTTTGGTCAAACCTGCACATTACGGTACAAACTAATAGCTTACAACTCCACCATGCTTGAAAGGTATACATAATTACAAACGACAAAATAAAACCCAGTTATAATTCAAAACTGCTGTTACAACTCAAGAGGGAGGTCTCTAAAAACTCATTGGGTTATATCCATTTTTCATACAAAATTGTGCATTTAATGTTTTGTTAGAAATTGTAATTGAATAGAGATATCATCAACAACTATTTCAAAACCTATTTAGATTTGTTTTTAAAGAAGTCTATAAGCATTTTTTGGTATTTTTTCTAAAAAGTCAAGATGTCTCCGGCAGGGTAGACTTATGAATACAATATTTATAAATACAATGTTAAAACTATGAGAGCATTTGAAAGGGGATGAATCTCATTTCACATGTTTTATCTAATGAACTTTCAAATGGAGTAAAACCCAACCAACTTAGTGTCAAGGGGCATTTCGGGAAGTACCATACTCAAGTGTACCTTTAAAGAGGTCACGGTCTCGTCATAGAAATGTGGTTTTATTCATAAATACATGTGTTTATGTTTTTCAATAACAATATTTCAATTGTCCATATCCTATCCTGAATTCCATGTGCAGTCACTCAACTGGTTCTGTTCATCGTTTCTTGACAAACAGAGGTATCATTTTGATTTTCCTAAATATCAGAAATACTATGAGACCGAGGCCGAACCTCTGATAAAGTTGTTTAATCACGGCCATTAATTCAAGACCATTGGCTGAGATATGGTCGAGACCAATAAAAAGTGGACTCGAGACCGGTAAAAAATGGACCCGAGACCGGTAAAAAGTGGATCAGAGACCGTGCAGAAAGTGGACCTTACTGAATTGGGGGGGGGGGGGTGGGGGGGGGGGGGGTGCGAACGCACGCCACGCACCCCCCCCCCCCCCCCCCCCAGCACGGAATTTACTGATCCCGTCTTAACGTGGCCAGGCAAACTAAACGCATGTTATCTTCTGTTCATATATATACGTGTACACATCAACTATTTGTAAACCATTTGACCCAAACATATTTTGTTTATTTTAAAACATTTTAGTAATTATTTGTCTCCATATTGTGAAGCCCCCCCCCCCCCCCCCCCCCCATTCACTACTCAATTACAAAGAAGTTACCTTCACCCAAGCTGAGTGCCTAATCACAATAGCATCACACGGTTGAATAGAATACCAACTCACACACCTTCAATTTCAATAGCTGTTGCTATATCAGAAGAAAAACACTGTCTAAGCTATTGCATGGAGGACTTATGCAGGGCATGCTTTTGTGTGGATGTTCTTTTTGTACTTTCATCTTTTGTTAATCTCATGGTAGCTGACCAGTGATTGACAGATGATGTCACAACAGGTCAACAGTATAATTTACTCCGGAGGGTTTTTTAGGAGGTGGGGCTTAGCAACATGAAGAAAAATAAATGATAAAATGTTTATACATATACAAAACATATTTAGGTCAAACCGTTTACAAATATTGAATGTGTACACTAATACAGATGAACAGAAGTCAACATGCATTTGGTTTGCAGGGCCCCTATAATTACCTCGATGTTACCCTGGGCTACATCAGGGTGATGAACTGTTGTGGTCTAACCGCAAAAACACGGGGTGAAACTTTGGACGGCCGTGGCTTAATAAATTCGTTCGGTCACCCGCACAAACCCCACCGGGTGGTTACCATGACAACGGCTGTACAACCATGACATGGGCATGACATAACATCTGCTGGCGCGACACGGCAATATTTGGGTAGATATTACGATTGGCGTAAGACAGTATAATACCCGGGGAGGGGGGGGGGGTCTGTCCTCATAGAAAGGGGGGTATCATGCGTGACCAAGGACTTGCCAAAAGCACCCTAAACGAGTATTTGCGTGGTGCAAAAATACACCCTAAGTAAGTATGATTATCGGTAATTTGATACCCTAAGCAAGTAATCAATTTTTTGTAAACCCCTAAGCAAGTATTTTGATACCCTAAGCAAGTAATCAATTTTTTGTAACCCCCTAAGCAAGTCATAACTATATTTGATACCCTAAGCAAGTAATCTTTTTTTGTAAACACCTATTAAAAGCAAGTGATAACTATTTTTGATACCCTAAGCAAGTAAGCTGAGTTTTTGAGACCCTAAACGAGTAATTCATCTTTTTGAGACCTAAACGAGTAATTCATCTTTTTGAGACCCTAAACGAGTAATTTATCAGCCTAAAAAAGATACCCTTTTTCCTGATTTTGGGTGATTTGAGACCCTATTCGAGATACTCGAGTATCTCGCCTGATCGTAAAAAACCACCCTAATTACTCGTTTTCTTGGTCACGCATGATACCCCCCTTTCAATGAGGACAGACCACCCGGGGTATAATAAAGTCAACTTAAAAGGAAACAAGCAGTATTATCATTATTCATACAGGTACACGTGTGCCCGATCAGCGATTATTGCTGAATTGAATGTGCACAGTCATATCAGTTGTTGTGCTTGCCTAATTGTAGCTTTTAAAATTTACGATTCATTTATTAATTTATCAAAACTTGTATTATTTGATTAATTGCCAGTGTAAAATTAGGAACGCAGGTAATAGTTTATGTGTGTAATCCTACAGCAAGTTAAATTAGCAACCTTGCTTACAAGCGTGTCGCATGTTCCCGATCCAAAGTGCGATCGCTGCAATGTTTATATTTTTCACGGCCCATTTGCACATGCCCGACTGACGTCATCCACCCGGGTAACGGTCCGCGGCTTAATAGGTCTTTTGTCATGATGATATCAGGGTGACGTCCGGACGTTACCACGACCTCACCCTGGTACGACTTGGTTGAAACGCAGCCCGATGTAGTCCTGATGGTACCCCCATTGGAGCGTCTTTGATATTAGGAACGGGGTATGATCTCACCCGGGTAACGTCAGGACGTCACCACGACTATTTTGTCCAATTAAGACGGGTATCATTTTGATTAACTAAAATTATGATTACATTTAACCTTACGCGCACAAGATCGTAAATTCCTGTCGAACAGATAAAAAGGGACATAAAATTAAACGACCCTAAGCAAAGAGAAAGAGAAAAGTGGCTAATTCTGTTGAATTTTTACCTCTCTAAACATTGTTGTATTATACTGTATATTATAACAAAAAAATGAGTGGAAGTTCATTATATTATATGTTTACGATTTATGTGTTTTTTTTGTTAATGTATCTTGAAATATT
>JBAMJV010002634.1:0-34754 GCA_037951105.1 Echinarachnius parma | reverse complement strand
CAAGCTAATGGGACAATCACGTCATGATTCAGACACAATTTTTTAACTTAAATCAAATAATTCCAGGATCCTGCTTTTGATTTATTATTTTAAATGGCATGTCTTTGATCCTTGTTGGGACACCTTTGATTTCCACTATTTCTAAAATGTTGACCGCATTATGTAAATGAGATATGGACACTAATGAGGCCGGTCACGGAAAGACGCCAAAATGGACATGGATTTTCAATTTTTTTAGTTATGACCCAATCTCTGTGAAGTTACGAGGTCTATCATGTTAAGTTGGCTACTAGTCCATTTCCTTATGTTCACAGAGTATAACACCACCCTTTAAGAAAGATATCTCCATTGGTATATTAATTATGAGAAATGAATTACTTCAGTGTTCGGTAACGGAGGGACGGTAACGGAAGGACCTCTGAAAAAGTCTATAGGAATTGTACAATAAAATTAAAATTTGAAATTTAAACACCATTTACCGTAGAACACCGTCGTCAAGCACCCCCAAGCACCTATACGCATGTTGCTTTTAGGTGACGTTTCCATGAGATTCACCTCCATTATTATCCTCATGAATATTCCTCACCATTATTTGCATTCTTGATTAACGTTTCCCTTTTGGACAGAGAGCGGGCGCTCTTTAAAAGTAAGATGCGTAAAGGTGCTTGGGGGGTGCTTGACGATGGTGTTCTACGGTATGAGAAGGAAACATCTCTTTTGTGGTCTAAAATGAGTTTTTATCATAGATAACATATGGACATCACAACCATTTACATTTCAATTTTTTCTTACTATATTTCATGCTCCAATGGCTCTTATTCATGGTCAATCCATGGTAACGGAAGGACACTCAGACACAAATTGTCAACTTTAAGAAAGACATTTTTAAATACTTGTGCTGTTAGAACAGTCTATTTTGATAACAATACTTCCAAAACATACAGATTTAAGGTCCCATAATTATTTTTGTTTAATCTCCGTACATTATTGAATATGCATACAAATTAGTCGGTAACGACGGAAGGACACCAAAATGGACAAGGTTTTGTTATAAAATTTGTTTTAACTAAAACTCTGTGATATTAAATAATACAAAATATTTTAAGGGTACACATTTCATTCTCTGAAGTGTTCAGAAGAATTTATTTGTTCTTTGATTAAAATTTGTCTGCAGATATTTGAGTTATTTCACACAAAGCGGACCAATGTTCGGTAATGGAATGACATAATGGACTATAATGTATGATATGACACAGTAAGGTCATTCCATGTCAAATCACCTATAAAAAAGTGAAAATGTTCATCGCAGTCCCCTTCAAATTTGCTAATATTTGGTATGTATGATATTTCAATCTTTAAAAGCGCAAATATTTAAGTTATAGCCCAATCCATCTGTTACCATGTTTGTGGTAACGGAAGGACATTTTCTTTTGTTATTTATTAATTAACGAAGAAACACTGAGTAATACAATTGTATAGCAATGGGAAGGCCTACTTGAACTTGCTTTGCACTGAAGATTAGTCTGCTCTCTAACAACTATGTGAGTCACAAAATTAAAAATATCGGACTTTTCGATAACGGAAGGACATTTTCATAGGCTGAAAATAAGAAGTCATTGAAGCATAACAAATCAAATAAATCATAAAAATTTACTATTTTACGAAATGGTCATATCTCAGGAGTCAGAATAATGTTTTTTAGGCTTAACGGGGGAAATATAAAACAAACACAGAATCAAAACACTTTTTCACAAAAATGTCAAATTTGGGGGGTTAAATTATGATTATAAAGTTATCATAACCAAAACAACTAAAATTATGTAAAACTAAAATGTTCTCATTGAATTCCAAAAATATACAATTTATGCTTTGATTTGATACCAAATTTGTATCATAAATATGCTTGTAAATTTGTTTGTCAAATGTCCACTTTGGCGTGGAATTGCCCCTCGGCTAGGTCCTGGCTTGGACTGACTTGATGCAGGTGTTGCAGACTTGATCTGAGCGTTCTGTGGAAACGAACAAAAAGTATTTCGTTTCAATAATAAGTTTATAATTGTATCACAGCCAAGATTATGGCTTCATATCATGTTGAAGATAGTCAAATAAAAATGTTTAAACTAATAGACATTTCATTTGTGTTTCATTTGTCATCACTAGTATTTGTAATTATGTTTGTGATGTGCTTGTATGATACATAAAGCAAATTGATAAAACCACTATTAATTTTGTATGAACTTCTTGAAAAATGCATGTTAAATAAACTAATGATAAATACGATTAAGGAAGTCGAAACAATTACAAATATGATCATGATGATATGAACATGCAATTAAAGTCAAACGTACCCTGTGACTGAGAGCAATGAATGGTGATTGACTTGAGCATGATGGAGTAGAGTGTGTGTTGTTTGATGTGAAGCCAGCAGAAATTGCACATGACATCTTGGTGACCACTGGGTTTTCATCGCCTTTCAGGACGATGAAGAGCTCCTGCTCCCAGGGGCACAGGGTTATCTTGCGGTTTTCTGTCTGGTTTGCATCAGTCTTTTTTTTAACGATGTCTTCATGTTGGCAATTTTCATGATCTGTTTTTCGTCCATCATTTTGCCAGTAGAGGTTGCTATCATGGCAATTGCTTGTCGGAGAGCTGAGGTTTTCTGTTCCTTTGCTTGTGGTAGCTGACATTTCTGCAATAGCACAGGGAACTCTTTGATAACTTTGACCAAGATTGAATTCAGATCCTGATCACCTGAATGCAAATTCTGTCCTTCCTCACAATCAGACGCCATTTTGTTTTGCTCTTCACTTCTATCACAGGACATCAAAGTAGAACGTCTAACTTGCTGTAGTGTTGTATAAACTGACAAAAGGTCAGGTCGTAGGAGTTCTGCGCTCGCTTTGGACATGTCCAAAGCGACCTGACCTTTTGTTCAGGGGGTATTGTCTGTCCATGCATGGGAGGTTATCTTTTCACACAAGTGTCATAATCTTCCCATTCATTCCCAGTTGAACAAAAGACACTTTTGCAGATCTATTCCAGCGTTTGTGATATATAGATAGATAGATAGATAGATAGATAGATAGATAGATAGATAGATAGATAGATATATCGGTTTTTATTGAACACATGAAATGAACAAGACTGTAGTCCGAGGACTAAAGTGCCTTGCGTGCAACACAAATAATTATATGAACATTCATGAATAAATATATTACAACACAATACAAATATTATTTAACATGCAAATACAACAAAATAATATATGCATTTGGCAAAATAAGCACTAACATGGTAGCCTAAAAAATTGATAATTATAATATATGCATATCCTCATTTAATTTTTATTTTTATTTTAATCTAAGTAAGATCAATTTAATAATTCGTTATCGACTAACTTATATTTAATATAACTAACTAAATATTAAATCTAACAAAAATGTAAATTAATACAGTACATGTATATCTTTAAAAATTACAATAATAAGCAGAAAAAAAGTGCGGTCAGAGCATTATTATAAAGAGACCCAAAAAACTTTGAAAAAACAAGATCCCAGTTACTCGTTAATTCCTAATTTAGGGCACAAGATTGCTAAAATCTTGTAAAATAAGAAAAAGGAGTCATAGGGCATATTGCATGCAGACAAATTTAAGTTAACTATAGTGGCATACAAAGATTTCATTATTATTATAGTATGACGCTATGGTGGCATAAAACAAACTTATCCTCATAGAATGACGCTAAGAGCATGAACATTATTTAATTAAAGGATATCAAATCCCACTTTTTTCTTATATCATATTCCTAAAACAAATTAAGTTTATCATACTCAATAACGAGTAGATCTAACAATCAAATATAATATCAAAAAGGAAGCAATACAAGGTATCTTCAATTAAGATTGAGTAATTAAAAAAGTCTTAATTTATGTTATATTCCTAACACAAATCAAATTCATCGCATTCCATTTATACAAAGTAAATTAATACAAAGTATGTATACTTAAAATTGAGTAATTAAAAAGTTTTAATTTGTATTATGGGTTGTTTTACAATCAGGGTACACAATAGAAAAACTCACTTTGATGGCCATTAAACAAAAACAATGAACAGCCAAGGAAAATCTTCCTTGGTCAACTATTTGGCACCGTTGGATCAACCTACAACAGCGAAGAAATTGATTGAAACAAGCAACTACTTTTCAAAATATATAATTATATGCCCTTTTTTTCACATTTTCGCTGTCTCATTTCATTTTTTGCAAAGTTTGAACATGTGCATATCTGACATACATACCCAATAAACATTATCAACTATCAGAATTAACTCTTCCAACGGGTCTATGTAAGATCTAAATTGGGTGTAAGATTTGGGCAAAAAATGTCCTCTCCGAAACGAGTGTAATAATATTAAGTAAGACTGCACTCAATGAATTATATTTTCCTCCTTGAAAAGAGTCACTAATATCCTACAAAAGTATGACGTAAACTTTTCCCACACTTACTCAGTTTTTGGTAAATTCGTGTTTCAAATTTGTTTGTCGCGCCATGTCAAAAAGTGTCCTCTCCGAAAAAATGACATTTTTTTATCAGCCCTCCTTCAAGAAGAGCCACATTTTGAAACCAACTTATGTTATAAGTAGACCAAACATTGTTTTATCATGTGCAATGGATAAATGTTTCTTTTGTTTAATATTCACACTGATTTTGTAGGTGTCAAACAAAATGTCCTCTCCGACCCATAATCAGTAGATGGATAAATGACTGTAATAACAGTCTACAAGTGCATGGATTTACAAAAACTAGCCTAATTTTAATTCATCATGAGGTGGGTATTATAATCTAACATCTTCCTGTTATTTAATGGATTTTTATTTTATTTTATCCTTTCACAACCTACTTTCACCCCCTATAATTCCATGATGTAATGTATATCTGGAAGAATTAAGACTTTCCATCCATATAATTGCTTTTATTGTGTGTGTTTATACCTTTCCACATTATCAGTACTGTTAATCAACTATACAATGATGAAATGATTCTATGATTACCATCTATATTACATAGTCTCTTTGGTTTCGGAGAGGACAGTAGTTTTTTGACATATTTACATACTTCCATCAAAAGTCTTCATATTCAAGTTAATCACATAGAACAAGTGGGTAATTTATTGCTGTTATACTATTGGGTGTGTGATCAGCTAGTGGACGCTATAATTATCTATATTGCGAAGTTTGTCACGTATCAATATTCCATAGGTAAAATAATATCACAAGTTAAAATGTTGGCATGTTCGGGCAAAGTCAAATTAGGGGAAACTCAATTTCTGGCTAAAAACGTGGCATGGCATTATCAAACTAATATGAGGCTCCAATGAATGGGGACACACGCACACACCCTATGTATTTATGTTTAACCCTAATAAGGCCGGGGGGGGGGGGCATAATGGCCCCCCCCCCCCCCCCTCCTCCGCGATTTGTTTGTATTGCTCCAAAACGCGGTAAGATGACGCGCCGCTGCTTGGTGACTTTTTTTCTTTTGGGTCTTGCGTATATTTTAAAACAAAATTGTTGAAAATCGAAACTACCGTTACGAAGTCACGTGACCTTTTGTCTATGCATGTCAGCCCGAAAATCGCTCAATTTTGTGATTTGTGTACAAAACATATGGAAATATCAGTTTTAGTAAAAGGAGGTATATCATTGGTTATATATTGGCCATAATGCCCCCCCCCCCCGGCCGTAGGAAGACATCAAATAGCCCGCCCTTGTTAGGGTTAACACACTAGTCCTGTATATGTTAATTAGACCTAGAAATGTTCTTTAGTACAATTTTTTATAATTGATTAATATTCTAGAAGGGTTTAAAAGAAAGTTAAGCTTTGTTGCCACCTCGGCAACTTTGGGCAACTTTTTGTACAAGCATTATACAGATAATTAGCTAAATTTCATATTTCTGAAATAAGGTCAGGGGTCATTCGCTATCTAGGAATAGTACAATAGTAATTAAAACAAATATTCTAGGGTACTTTGGGGCAAGGAGTTCATTTCCGGTACTCGTCTTGCAAGTGCAATGTAGGCAACACCCTGAAATCTAAGATGGCTGCCCCTAATTTGCATATGTATTAATATTTATTATTTTCAGTGGCAAAAGCCACAAAAGCCACCTTTGGAGAATTAGGTCGTGTTCGGTGAGGCGTGGAGTGATCAGATGGTATGATATATCATTTTAAGCGCAATCATCCAAGCTTTAACCCTAAAAGGGCCGGGCTATTTGAGGTCTTCAGCAGGCCGGGGGGGGGGGGGGGCATTATGCCCCCCCCCCCCCTAAGATCTCGGCCGCGGAGTGGCCGATCGCCCTGAAAATGTGAACGCATGATAAGTGAAGTGTATAGAATACAATGGTAATTTTTAATTGTTTTGAAAAACTCATTAATTTGCATATTTATGGTAATTTATGCAAATAAGTCATGAAATTCATATTTTTACCCATAAATCATATATTCTTCATAATTAAACTCTGGTTTTCACTACATATATTCTTCAGAGCATGTGGAATAATAATACGACAAAAAAATGTGGAAGAGCCAGGTTCTTCCTTATGTTTTATATTGTTTTGATAATTTCTTAAGTATTTCTTTGTTTTGTAAACTTATGTATTTTATTGTTTTTGTTGTTTATTTTATTTCTAACTATAATTTATCTATTTTGAACCCCAAAAGCAACATATAAAATGAAAACAACACAAAATAACCAATGATATACCTCATTTTACGAAAATTGATATTTCCATATGTTTTGTACACAAATCACGAAATTGAGCGATTTTCGGGCTGACATGCATTGACAAAAGGTCACGTGACCTTATAACGGTAGGTCCGATTTTCGAAATTTTTGTTTTAAAATGTGCGCAAGACCCGAAAGAAAAAAGTCACCAAGCAGCGGCGCGTTTTGGAGCAATAAAAAAAAAATCGCGGAGGGGGGGGGGGGGGGGCATTATGGCCCCCCCCCCCCCCCCGACCTTATTAGGGTTAACATGATACCAATATGAACATATATATGTTTATAATTGTGGAGTTATATTTAAGCTATTAAAGTCCGGTTTCGTTTATTTTAACTCACACTGTATAAACTCTAAGACAACTTGATCTCTCTGAAACAAGAAGGTCGAGTTGCAAGCCAACAATGCTGCTCGTGCATGAATTTACATGACGTGATTGTCCCATTAGCTTGTCTTCCACCATCGTGGTGATCAATTTTATCATTTTTGTTTCCGTATCGACCACATTCTTATCAGTTTATTCTCTCTACTCTCTGCTAATCCTTCTGACATCAGCGCCCAGGGGCTAGAGATAAGAAGTGCCAACCCTGATACAATCTATGGATGCAGACTTGAGTGCTCAAAAATCACTACCGCTCCCCAGCCCTCCAGGAGCGGTATTCGTCTAACGATATAATTACCTAATGAGGCTCGCTTGTTGATAAAAATGAACCACCTCTCGCTTGTTTTGTTGATTGTAATCCCTCAGGTGTTGTCATTCGTAACAACAAAGCATACTAGGTTTTATTTATTCTTTCAGAACCATTCGCCCTGGAGGTGCGGATAAGGCAATACCAGGGTGAATTCAAGGGTCGTGTGGAGGTCCTGTATAACGGCACGTGGGGAACTGTCTGTGGTGATTCATGGGACTTGGATGACGCCGCTGTTGTATGTCGACAGCTGGGCTACCCTTTGGTATACGACTTCAAGCTCGATCAGGACTTCGATGGAGTTGAAGGTGTGGGGAATATTGTCCTGGACGAAGTAGGATGCTTTGGGAATGAAAGCAACATCGGTTTCTGCGCACATGCAGGACTGAATATGAGCGACTGTCAGCATTCTCAGGATGCTGATGTCTTCTGTGCAAACGGTTTGTACATGACCTTTGTTTATTTTCTTAGTGATAAGTGTGGTCTAAATACTACCTAGGCTCTATTTCTAGGAATGTGGGAGAAACATACATTGAAATTATTGTAATTGTTAAAGGGAGAGATCCACTTTTGCAAGCCAAAATTCAAAAGTTGTGAGGTTATTGTCTTATATGTAAGGAAATGTCATTTAATAGCATGCCTGAACAAATTAGGGCTTGAAATCTCTTTTTCGTGGAGTTATAGACCTAAAACTGAATAAACTGAGGGACGTCGGTTAATGAGGTACATACGTATTTTCGGCCGGTGAGTAAGTTTGTACATAGATTTCACGGAGTGCAGATCGGTATGCATGACCCCTACGTGACCCGCGCTAGCTACGTGACTCGCGCATAAGTACTAATGTGTGAGCGTTTACCAAGCAAAATACCCAAACATCGCTTAAACTGACTACATGTAATTATATATTCTTTCTTTTTGAGATCTTTTTCCGTGACATACGTTAACAAATGTCGGCTTCACAATACCTTTACGAGAATTAGTACTATATTGTTGTAATATTATGCTAAATCAGTTGAACTCCTTTATTGACCGATATATAGTTTAAATGGAGGGACGCATTCGTTTTTCATTCGTAGAATCCAAAAAAATATTTTAAATTTTGTTGCGTGTTACATTGATCCCCATCCGTCAACTGATCCTGTTCAGACGTTTTGTAAAAGTGGACCTGTCCCTTTAAATCATTTCTTTTACAAAAACCGTTACAAAAAACATATGAAATCGTATACGTCTTTATTTGCAAGTAAGGGCCTAGATTATAAATTATTGAAATAAATTCATGACGAATTATAAAATTAATGTCGAAAATTAAAATTATATGCATTTTGCCAAATGTGTGCTCCTACTTGACTTGTTATTATATCTTTTTATTTTTGAAGTATGAATTGCCTCCCAATTACTTTCAGAACATTTATACATTATTACATAAATATCGCAATTGTAGAACTTGGCCATTTGGCGCCCTTTTGGAGAACGGCAAATTGGTTTTATGTACAGTGAAGGCCTCCCATGAACACGAAGCTTTTATTGGATGATTCACATCCTCGATCCTATCATCACTCATCTCTAAATGCATGTGCTTTCATTTCGTTGTTCAGAACCAACCAACCTGGAGGTGAGGCTAGTCAATGGAAGTGGTGATTTTGAGGGACGTGTGGAGGTCCTGTATAACGGCACTTGGGGAACTGTCTGTGATGATTGGTGGAGATTGGTAGATGGCTCCGTTATCTGTCGACAGCTAGGCTTCCCCGGGATCGTAACACACACTCGGAAAGCCGAAAACTTCGGGCAAGGCACGGGGCCGATTGTCCTGGCTGATGTCGCTTGCTCTGGGAATGAAACCAACATCGGTTACTGCCCGCATGCAGGGATACTGCATCCAAAAATACTGAGAGACTGTGGACACCATGAAGATTCTGGAGTCATCTGCTCCAACGGTTCGTATAATCTTTCTTTTAACGGTAGTTTGGGTTCGTAAAACCGACGACCGTTACCATCTTGCGAACTCCTTGCGCGAGGGGCAAAACATTCTAAATGTTATGTAGTGCACAAAAAAAACAGCCAAGTTAAGATGTTCGACAGGTTTGTATAGGTTCATTCATCCCCTTTTATGGCAATCGTGCATTGCCAATTTTAGTCCCCCATATAAATACATGGACATCTTAAAAGATATATATTTGTTTTGTTGGCCCAATTTTGCTGTAACTAATCAAATAGTATTATTTTTAATCTTTTAGAGTATATGAAAGCAACAAGTTGCTTGAGTTTCATTGTCCTTTAAAGGAAACCAATTATACACAATGAGTTATTCAAGATGTAATCAGTCGTGCATGACTTGTCACAGTTGAAAGCTTGGTCTGTTTTCAGAAACTGAATGCATACGTGTCTTGAAGAACTAGATAAGTGTAATTTATTGCAGAACTGGATGAGAATAGCTAGCTGGAGCTTTGCTAGGGTTTCAATGTCCTTTAAAGGGGAACAATTACAACATGAGTTATTAAAGATGTAATCATTCGTGCATGACTTGTCACAGTTGACAACTTGGTCTGTTTTAAGAGATTGAAGAAAGAAAAAACCGTGTCCTGAAGGATTTAAATAAGTGTCATTTCTTTCAGAACTGGAGGCGAGGCTTGTTGGAGGAGAGCGTGACTTCGAGGGACGTGTGGAGGTCGCGTATTACGGCGATTGGGGGACCGTTTGCGATGATAACTGGGGGTTGGAGGATGCTGAAGTAGTCTGCCGACAGCTAGGCTTCCCTGGGGCACATGACTTTAAGCTTGGCGCCTTCTTTGGAGAGGGCGATGATGCCATTGTCCTGGATGACGTTGAATGCAGGGGAAATGAGACCAACATTGGTTTATGCGTCCATCCAAAGCTTTTCGTTCACAACTGTTCACATTCTCAGGATGCTGGAGTCATCTGTATCCCGGGTTCGTATGACCTTTGAGTACACTCTTTATCTGACATGGCCTATTTGAAATGAAATCAAATGCCCATTATCTGATTCAATCATATTTTGTTTTCCTGTGATCTGGGTATTAATATCATTATAGAAAATAATTGTATATGATTGATAAAACGCAGCACCAGAACATAATAATTAAAACCAGTACGTATGATTGTGTTATACATAATAATGATATTAAAAAACTATTGGGGTTTTTATTAGTAGTAATAGCAGTATCGTTATTACTACACTCTCAAAAAAATGTTAACCAACTGGTTAAAATTGTAACCAACAGTTGGTTTCCAGGTGAGCCTCCCAACTCTTGGTTAAAAGATTAAAGTGATGCCTGTATAAAAGTTTCTTACTCCACGAAAAATACTTGGACCTTCCTCGTTTCTCTTATGCCGTGTTGTTTAGCTTATGGTAAGAGAAGAATAAAATAGGGTTAGATTTTTTCAAATGTCCCTTTAGTATGAAGATTTTTATCATTGAAATTATTATTTCAAAAGCGTTAGCTAACGCTTTTGATAAAAAGTACAATTGCCGTAGCTGAACACGTCCGGCCAGCGCGCGTGGGAAACCTTCCCGACCCGACTGAACTTTGAGCCGAGCGCGCGCAAATTCCATGAATTCTGTACCGTCTATAAACATACACGGGTGGGGATATCGTCAAATGGATGACTATTACTGCGACATATCTACGGCAGGCCATCAGTATTCGGTGATAAAATATGAACTCAATTTTCGGTTTTTTCACTAGGTAAACAGTGTTCGTTTTCTTTCAAACTTTCACAAATCTTTCAATTGTATTTTACAATGATATTGATATAGGATTGAAGTCTCAAATGTCATTTTGTGCAATATCTGACACTTTACAGGCATCCCTTTAACCAACCCTAGTTGGTTACAAGTTGAACCAACTATTTATTAAAACTTTAACTAATTATTTGTTAAATATATTTTAACCAACCTTAGTTGATACAATTATAACCAACTATTTATCAAAACTTTAACTAATTATTTGTTAACTATTTGCAATTAACCTTAGTTGGTTACAATTATAACCAACTATTTACTAAAAATTAAACCAATTATTTGATAAATAATTTTAACCAACCCTGGTTGGTTAATAAAAGTAACCAACAGTTGCTTACATTTTCATCTATGAAAACAACTGTTGGTTAATTTTAATAACCAACCTACAATATTGTTTGCAGGTAAGCCTAACAAATATATATTTACAATACCATTCTACTGATGAATGTTTATGCCTTTGAAACCGTTAAAATTCCCACAACATTTTGAAGATTGAGAAATGGTAGAGTGAGAACATGATTCCTATGTTGTGAAAGTGAAAAATCACTTTGCAAAAATACAATGGATACGTGTAGTTTAGCAATCCTACAACATAAAGATACTGTACAGTTAAGATCCCAATCAAAAAGCGGGAATACATTTCGCCATTATGATTGCCGATTCCCTGCCTGGTCATGATGTATGTAATGCTGCTGCAGACTAGTCCGGCTGGCAGCGCAACGCAGCGCGGTGCATGCATGCAACAATCACTGGGAAATTGCCCAAGGCTGCATGAAGGAATTGGCGGTCACGTCACGGCGATTTTAACACATTATTCAAAATATTGTGGGAATTTTAGCGGTTTCAAATGTACTATAAAAATTAATCAGTAGATTGGTATAGTAAATATGTGTTTGGCTTACCTGCAAACACTTTGATGAGGAATTCAAAACCCAACTGCTTGAGCTTTTCTGCTACAGCTTCCATGATGCTTAATTCTAGCCGAAATAATATTGCTGCGATTCCTTGTTTTTCATTGGCTAATTTCATGTCACATGTTCAAAACTTTTAACCAACTTCGAACGGCGGTAATTTTATGTCCTCTGTCCTCCGTCTGTCCTCTGTCCGTCCATCGTCCGTCTGTGACGCTTACAAAAAATTCAAAACCTTTCCAACCCTGCATCCGTTTACCAAACTTGATTGGTAGATGCCCTATATCGGCCTCCAAGATATTCTGGGGTCAAAGGTCACATAAGTAGGTCAAAGGTAAAATGAGGTCAAATATGAAAGTATTGGGGTAAGAGTCTATTAGGGTTGATAACTTTCCAACCCTGCATCTGTTTGTAACCAAACTTGATTGGTAGATGCCCTATATTGGCCTCCATGATATTCTGGGGTCAAATGTTACATAAGTAGGTCAAATGTCAAATGAGGTCAAATGTGAAAGTTTACCTGCAAGACTATTAGGGTTAATAGCTTTCCAACCCTGCATCTGTTTGTAGCCAAACTTGATTGGTAGATGCCCTATATTCGGCTCCATTATATTCTGGGGTGAAAGGTCACATAGGTAGGTCAAAGGTCAAGTGTGAAAGTTTACCTTCAGACTCTATAATGGTTGATAACTTTCCAACCCTGCATCTGTTTGTAACCAAACTTCGTTGGCATGAATGCGCGCAATTGGGCGAGACACATTACGCTGGCACATTATGTACATTACGAGACACATTATGCTGGCCCCAACCTGTGGAATAAACTCCCCCTTGCTATTCGACAAACCACATCCATTGGTCAATTTAAATCCTCACTGAAAACGCACCTCTTTCGCTCTATGTCAAATTAAGACAGTACCCAATGTATATTGTAATGTTTGCTTGTATGTTCTGTATAAGACGTAAGCATTTGTAATTTAATTTGTTTTAAGATTTAAGTATTGAATTGTAAATTTTGCAACATGTGTAAAGCGCGTAGAGAATATTATTACGCGTTATAGAAGCAATGTCTTATTATTATAATTTTACGGCTATCGCCTTGTTATTATTATCATTATTATTCTGTAGTGCCGGAGATCCCTCTATGTCCACCTGACATCGTGGCGAGGAGCGATCCCCCAGCCGGCACCAACGGCACAGTGACCTAGATATACCCCGATGCAAATAACATCACAGAATACTACCCTCTCGGATCGAACCCCGCCAACGGGTCCATGTTTCTACCCGGCGATACGTCAGTTCTCGTGTTCCTGACCGACCTGCTGGAGTACAACTGCAGCTTCACCGTGACCATCACGCGTAAGTGACACTCCTTAATATGACATACATGTACTTCTGTTCAAATGGTTCGTGTTAATCTTTCATTTTAAGCTAGTTCGCATTCGTAAATCAGACAGGTGGTGCCATCTTGCGAACGCCTTGTGAACGATGCGGAATACACACTGTCTGAGTGGTATGCAGTGCGCATTACTCTAGCCTAGTTCAAAATGGCGACCCGTGGTGTAGTGGGGGTGTAGCACGCTTACGTCCTCGCCAGATGAAAGTACAGTGAGAGGCATTCTCGATTTAATAAGTGAAACCCCTTCGCGCTTTATCCCGTCGTGAAACGAAATATCCCTGGTGTCTCAGCGCTTGGGACGATAACAAGTTAGCGTGTACATCGTGAAATAAAAACAGAATACTTGTTTAGGCATATTATTTATTAATTTTGCTATAAATCATAACCAAAATACGTTATTCCGATTGTTATATTTAGCCCCAATCACACCGGTATGCCCGATTGACATGACGATTGGAAGTGACGTCGGTGTTTTTGATGCAATGGTCACCTGGACTGACCCACCAAACAATCATTCTGACCTCTACCCGCTTGTACCGGACATGGCCAATGGCTCCACGTTCAGTACTGGTGTGCACTCTGTTACTGTGTCCAGGATGGATTTCCCACACTTCAACTGCACGTTTACCATTACAGTGATCCGTAAGTTATCATTATTTTAAAAGTAAAGACATAATTTAAAGCTTGAAATTATGAGACTGTTACAAGTCATTTCAAACTTTTAGATGTTTGTAAACATTGATCACTCTTTAGAGCACATGTCATGGGATTAGTTCTTCTTTTGTTACTGAAGTATCTATTCAGGCCAGAAACCCAGGCCAGTTGAACGCACACAAGTGATGTGTCCTCATTTGAGTTCCCTGATTCATTCATGCAGTGAGGCATGGTGATTCTTTTGTTCGTTGGTTACCGGGTTACAACTTCTTTGTTTCTTGTTGCTGAGGGAGAGAAACCCTTTTCATGAAATAGTTGGTATTTGATTTAATGGCTATTTGGTAAATTTTGCTCATTCCTAAGTCATTGTATACTGTTGCTACCCAAATGGGGGTTGGTCTTGTAAGGGGAAAATATAATGGATATGCTAATTTAGATAGTTGTTCGTCCTTGCTATGAGGGGCGTGGTCATTAATGGGCCTGGGGACATATTAGCGTTACTTGAAGATCAGAAGTCGCAGAGCAAGGACATGGATTTGTCCAGCTCTTGCAAGTCTTAATTTAGTGTGTTTTATGGTAGTACGCATAGGCGGCAATGTGATATTTGGCGGCCATTTTAAATAGGCGCGGCCACTAGTTTTCTACAGTCACCAGCCACCATGATATGCCTGGACCAGACACTCACGCTTGTTTCGACAGTCAAACTGTAAGTGGATAATTTGCTTCTTATTTATCTAACTGTAAAATATTATACAAAATTAAATGTTTGTTCCATTTTGCTACATCCGAATGTGAGTTGAGAAAAGAAGATAAATAATTTTGTAATAATTAAACCCTAAATGGAACCAGTAATAGTGAATGTTATAACTATGTTTAGAAATTGATTACGAATGATGAAGCATGTGAGAGTATATTTTGATTCATTAAGAGATGTGTCAAACAGTTGATGTTTCAAATGTTAATACAATTGTTCTCTATTTTTTAACATATGAAGAAACTGATATTCAGGAAATGTTACATCTCTTGTTTAATTACTTATCTAATGTGTAAAATGATGCATCATATTTATAATTCTATTCTCGGTGTGAATTATGAATTGTGCTGTGCTCCGGATAAATATGTAAAAGCATAGAGCAGTTGTTTTTTATGCTTCGGTCTTTTATACCGATCTATTTTGTAGATGGCGGTTGACTTACGGTTGACTTACGGTTGACTTACGGTTGACTTACGGTTGACCTACGGTTGACCTACGGCTCAACAGGTTCTCGCACGGTTCAACAAGGTTCCCATGCGGTTCAACAGGGTTCGCCGACGGCTTAGCCGGGTTCACCAGGATCACGCAGGGTTCGCATTGGACAGTCGCGGGCTCGTCAAGCTTCGTACGCGCAGAACGGTTCGTCCCGCGTTAAAGGCATATATGCGTGGGTTAATCGACGCGTGGATCCATCTTGCGCACTTTTACGCACGGTACGTAATCCCCATTGGCTCAGTTATAAGTAGCGATCGCAAACTGTCCCGCTTCCGAATACCCGAGTCAAAAATTCATAAAAAATAGTCGCGTTCGGAATGTTTGTACTAGTCGAATGGAGATAGATCCATCAGAGATGTTTACGAGCGAAAATATCACGTAACACGCTTAACCGCAACCGACTTCAAAGTGCCGCCGTTTGATGCCTAGGTGACAGCGTGAGAAATTTGTTTGCTGCATGCAATTTCATAAGAAGGCCTTTGTTCAGATATTTCGAAGCACCTCTCTTCGATCGATCCAACACATATCGTGAGTTTACCTCGAGAGATTACGGTGGAGTCGAGTTGGAATTTGCTGACTACCCTTTATAACCCACGCATATATGCCTTTAACGTGGTCGACATCGGCAGGGGTCGGGAAGCAACTTGCGTCCGACGTCCGACAGCGTAGACTACGCAAGGCAACGCGCGTGTGACGACGATTCCCAGGTTTCGCGTAAAGTAGCGATGAACTAATTAAACTCTCTAATTTAAACGACGCTGATTACACTTAATAGACCAGTTCGTAGATAGCATTGGGGCCCGGATATGGGTCGTTTGACCCCTTGACCATTGCATTTACATTCATGGGTAGGATATAAAGCTTTTACTCTGTGCAGTCATGTTCAGAGTGGCAGATGGTTGCCATGGGATATCCTTTGTTACTTTCATGAGAACAATTGATCAACCTACGCAACAAGGAATTTCCGAATCGATGTACTCAAGAATAATAAGTAAAGAACCTTATCCAGTCCTTTCAATTCGATGAATGCCGCATTGGGTCGATTGACCTTTGTATTGCGCATGCGCAGATTGTAACTACGAACTGGCTTATTCATATAACTCCAGTCACTTGACGTTATAATTGAAGCAATCTTTGTTGATGAGTTCACATAAATTGACTCCTACTCTCATGCAATGTAAATTCAATTGATTATTTTGTATATGTATTAACCCACTTTTACCTTGCAAATGTTAAGGAAATAAAAGTTATTTCCCTGAATCAAGAGTGTTATGTGTTATTTTGTTTGAGTTCAGTAATTAATTTGTTTAGTTTTGCCCCACCAGACAAACAAGTCAATCACAATCCTTACCGGCTGTGACAGAGACATTAACCCTTAAACAAGCCAATTGATTATTAAAACACCAAGTGCCAGCCTAATTGAAAGGCAAAAGCTCAAAAAGATATATTGAAAGGCAAATGCTCCACGCTTGAGTGATATGGGTTGTGCACGTATATACATCCCACCGCACGATTCAAATGGTCATGGTCACATACTCTATCACCATTGTGTGCACACAAGCACTTGGCACTGTATCAGTAGCTTGATGAGAGATAAAAAGCAGCTGACCATAAACGTACATGCGAGTATTTGGCTCTTTAGGTGTTAAAGCGTACAGTTTAACACTGTCCTAAACGGGACACTTTAAAAATAGAGTTGATGACGATAATCATAATTATACAAGTAGTGTACAAAAGACTGCAGATTAATAAAGGTGAGATTAGAGCTATTATATGGATATATTTAAGAAGCAGGATGTGATAGATAAGGTGAATAGTATATTCATGGAAATGATCTTTGAGCAAAGGAGAGAGATGAGCTAAAATTATGTTATAAATTCAGATCTTTTGTTCGTGCTTCATTAATTTGGTCAAATTCAACCAAAATATCACTTGGAGCTTTCACATGTCCCTTAATTGTACCTTGTTGTTAGGCGTATGGTTATAACATAATGAAATAAGTTTTGACTCGAAAGTCTCCTTTTCATTGAAATAATTATAATTGATTGAAAATCGTATCAGCAACACCTGTCGATTGTATGAATGACAATCAGAATAATTCGGCCTTGGATGATGAAATATGACATAGATTTTCACTTTTGTTTACAGTGTTCTGTTTCCGTCATTTAGAATAATCTTACAATGATATTGTTATATGGCTTAAGTCTTAAATTTCGAATTTGGAAAATAAAAATGGTATGAAGTTAATGGATCTCTTTAATTGGTTATCATACAGGTTCCTATACAGGTGATAACATTTTGTCAATTTCCCCATTGTATGTTTAACCCATACCACTTTACGGATAGTATTTATATAGTGTGTGTTTTTATTAAGTTCATTGTACATTATGTCATATGACATATTTCTTTTTGTTTTTAATATCGCGAGGTTCTAGACAACGTGATCTCTCCGCGACAACTTGTTTATTTGATACAATGTAATCATCGCTAGCTTACTGTTTTGACTTTTGATTGTTATCCCGCTGCTGTCAAAGAGACTTGTCTAGCATTAATTCCCACGGTGCCTGAAATATAATTGTAGATTATAGTATTTGTCTTGCATGACGTAAATATCCATTAGTGGCATCGTTATAGTGAATACAAATGCGACGACTATGAACACCATTAGCTAGGTTGAACAATAGCCATGTATTTGTGATGACATAACCATTATTTGCCGGTCATTGGTTGCATGCACCCCTGAACTATTTACGGAATACAACATTATCATGATTATTGTATCTAAACGATATTTATGCCAAAACGCTTCTTTTGTAAGTCATATTTGTGAGACTCTTTGGAAAGTCGTTCAATGATAAAGCCAACTTTTTTTCCCCGGCCGATACCGCCTGCCAAATTTTTTCGAGACCGAGGAATTGGTTGAAACCTTGTGAGGTGGGGGGATGCATACCCGTCATCCCCCCCCCCCCCCCCCCCCCGTTGTCTACGCCCCTGTTTGAGACAATGTGTGATCAGGTGTTTAGTACCCGAAATAGCCTGTTATATATTCCAATTACGTATCCATCAATACTGTAATCAAGTCCGGACTCGACACTGCTTTTGATGGTCTTGCTTTGTGACTCGGACTCGGAGCCGAGTCACAGTGTAAAATCAATGCCTCAACCGAAGAGCTCGACCAAATAGTCCTATCACCTATGGCACTATGCATAGTCCTTTTCAAATAAATACAATAACAAATGTGAAGCCTTTGTCAGTGTTGTATCGAAAAAATGTATATACCTTTTATACACAATCACCATGATAATGGTTTATAGGTAAAATGTCAGACAACATAATGTCAGAGTTACACAATTCAATTGTGAAAATGTCGGACGTTATAATGTCAGAGGTAAAAATGTCAACGGAAAAATGTCAGTGGAAAAAATGTCAGAGAAAAGGTTTCAGTGAAAATGTAAACCAAAATAAACTGCTCCACTGCCATTTATATCAGAGCTGTGTGTATGTAGCTGCACAAAAGGCCAATGTTCTTTTATTCTTTTATTCTTTATTTCTGCCTTTTGTTGTCTTTCTGGTAGCCCCCGGCTGTAACGTGCCCTAATGACTCGCGAGTAGGCGTGACATCATCAGACGCCTCGAGTGCGATGGTCAGTTGGACACTCCCAGGTGTAAATAATGACCCAGAATATCCTGTAGCATCAACTGCAGTGCCCGGTATGTTTAACATTGGATCGACGCGTGTGACCGTTTATCGGGCAGACTGGCCAACCGTTAACTGCTCGTTCACAGTAACCGTTGTGGGTAAGTTTGTAGAGCGTATTCAGACACGAATATGTTTTACTATAAAGTTATACATGCAGTGGTCTCCGAGCCTATATACCAGTAGCGGTATCCGCCCAAGATCTAGGCTTTGCCCTACAGGTGTTGTCTCCGGTCAGATGTATTATATGTATTCATATTTTCAGCTTTGTTGGCCAGCCAATTACATGGCCACAAATTATGAGTCTTTGGGAGTCAAAACAAAACAAAAAGTTCTTGTGCCTTGTTGAAATGGGTAAGATCCAATGTCGAAAATCTTGAACAAAGTAGAAACGTAAAACTTAGAACAGTATCAGCTTTGATAACAGTACCATGGACATGAAAGTAAGTATAATAAGTAGGTAGGTAGGTAGGTAGGTAGGTAGGTTGGATGTTAGGTAGGTACATTAATGTACGTATGTCAGGAGGACTGGTATACGTAGGTATGTTTTAGGTTGGTATAGCTAGGTAAATGTACCTGCAGGTATATTAGATAGGCCCCTGCCCCCCGGCCCCCTGCCCGGGGGGGGGGGGCTGCAGTGGTAGGTTTCAGATCTGTTTCTCACCACAAGATATGAGTCATTTTCTTTATTTTGTGTATCTATTTATTCCATAGAGTCGGTTGAGGAAGAATGCTGAGTCACTTTTCATACTTCTGAAATAGTCATGTTCAAAGTTTGGGCGACTTGTAGAAACCCAGTATAGCTCTCTAGTATTATTGAAACATTTTCCCAAACTAACTCACAATTAGTTAGTGTCTAAAAAGTTGCCGTCACATAATTTTGGAAGGTTGCGACGTACACCATGGTGTGCAGAAAATGTAGTGAACATTTCTCTCTTTCACCCGAGGATAATGTGCTTTTCTCATTTGTGATTGGTTCTTTTTCTGTATCAGGTCCAACAATCCCATGGTGTCCGGCAGACATCCGTGTCGGTCTCACCCCTGAGGCTTCCACCGAGCGAGTCAACTGGACGATGCCGTCTAATACGAGTGACACAGACCTCTTCCCTCTCATCACAAGTCAAACCAGCGGAGATTCCTTCAGTCCAGGATCAAATGATGTGACGGTTTCACGCCAAGGTTTTCCGAATTATAACTGCACGTTCTCTGTCACTGTTGTTGGTGAGTACATCCATTACTCAATGGCCTAGTGTGATCGGATTGATTGGGGGCACCCGAATGATTTTTTTTTTTTCTCCTGACGACGGACAGTCAACCTGTTCGAAACGTCGAGCCCCTCCTACCACCAACCCTCTCCTTACAATAACTATACCGGCGCTTTAGTTCTTATCAGGACTACAAGCTCAGAAAGAATACCAACAGTCCTTTCCAGGACTACCCAACAGTCCTTTCTAGGACTACCACAGTCCTTTTTAGGACTATTCTAGAAAGAATACCAACAGTCCTTCTCAGGACTAACCAATCCTCTCCTTATACATGGTGCAACCGCAAACCACACGTATTAATTTTGTTTTATTTATTAAAATTTTTTATTTATTTTTTTTGGGGGGGGGGGGACACATTATATGTACATTATTTCATCATTTTTACACAGAGTGTGCCCTTATGTTTTTATATTGCTTTACAAAAAATATTGTGGGCACGTAGTTACGCCAATAGTGTAATTACGCCCCATAGTTATGCCCCTGACATCCATAATTCAAGATAACCAAACACGGAAAATAATTCTGAACTGTTTTCGCTCACTAGCCTACTCGGTCATATTTTTTCGCTCATTACTGGGCCATATATCACCAATATAACATGTACTTGTTACACATCACTCTCAGTGAACATATCGTATCACAGAAACATACATTTTATCAACTCTTTGTTAGTTTTGGCAAAATATTAACACCATTACTTGATCCCTTTAAGATGTCATTGTATGATGTGAACATCATAATTATGTAAGATAAAATGGGACATAGTGGGGTTAATAATCTGCTACAAATCAATTTAAGTCAATGAGATCAGCATTTAGATTTGTGTTAATCTCCACAATTCATATCTCATCGGTTTAAATATTTGCAATGTGTAACGAAATTACACAACTGAAATACACAAAGGGACATCTCGCAATTGTGTTGCTTCACAGCCATTAATCTTGAAACGAAATAAACGTGATTTAGGGCATCATGTGATGTAAGTCTTTTCGCGTTTTCATACAATAAATATACAGAAACACCATGGAAGAGGGGTACAGTATATACTGTAATGTTGCCTCACGACCATTAATATAGATACATACTCACCGTGGAAAGGTATGAGGATCTTTTCGATTTTTCCAGAATCATTTTGCGAACATTTTAGTATCAAACCCCATTGGACACTTCCCGTTGCCATGGTAACCATAGCATGAAGAGCATGTTTTTTAAATGTGACTTTTGTAAATAAGAGCTCAACTGGCTTTATATATGTGTAAACTATGAAAGATATTGGAGAGGGGCGGGGGCGTGCATTATGTGCCCCCCCCCCCCCCCCCCATTGGGCCTGGGAACGCCAACAGAGCTTGGACTTACTCAAATAATGAGATAATTAAATCGCAAATAAAATGTATGCTACATCCAAGAAATCAACAGGAAATTGCATGGTTGCAAACCCCCCCCCCCCCCCCCCCCAAAAAAAAAAAAAATTTAAATTTAAAATAAATTCTGAAATCGTTCATTGTTCATCTGTAATCTCCTCATACCTCTGTGGTGATGCATCACTTTCACTAATGAATTTCCCAAAAGTTGCTTGGGTATAAACTCCTTTATTTCCCCATTTACTCAGGTCCGACGACGCCAAGGTGTCCACCTGACATCCGAGCTGTGCTATCACCAGGGGTGTCTTTAACACAGGTCAACTGGACCATGCCAGCCGATGACATCGTGGATCTATTTCCTCTCATCTCGAGCCGTGCTGCGATTGGTGAATCCTTTGGTCCGGGAACATCTAATGTCACGGTTTATCGTGAGGGCTACCCCGATATGAACTGTGTATTTACAGTCAGTGTTGTCGGTGGGTGTTTTTATACTTTTCTTTTTGCTGGGTTGAAATAATGTAATCCACAATCAGAAGCACGTAAACTAGAATGCAAATCTACACAAAACACAATGTTCTTGGGTGGATTACTAAGAAATCGTCGCGTTCACCTGGCCACATCCAACGGATGTCTGTAATACACTTCCCCCAAACTAGGGCTTCTTCTTCTTCTTCTTTAATCTACTGGCTGTATACCCAGAGGGTGTCGCCGGAAAGAATAATACAAGTTTCTCTGCTGAGCGTGGTGGATTGCCTCAGCCAGTGTCAAAGTCATGGTTCCACATGTCTTCTTGATTCCATCTATCCATCTAAGTCGTGGCCTTCCCTGTGGTCTATTCCCTGATGTCATCTGACTATATGGCTTTATCGCTGGCTCGTTAAGCTATATCATCACAATGTGACCAAACCAATTCAGCATGTGTCTTTCAACATGTTGGGTCATTGGTTCAACCCCTACCATTTCCCTGACTCGTTCGTTTCTTACCCTGTCCCTCCTTGTTGTGTTGACAATCTTCCTGAGGCACTTCATTTCGCAAGTTGTTACCTTCCTTTCTACTTTGTTGCTGGTTGTCCACGTCTGAGCCTGATATGTAAGGGTTGGTATGAAAAGTTGATTATAAATACTTTTCTTTGCCCCTATGTCTACTGCTTCTATCTCGGGTTTCTAACTAGGACTAGTATGTACAATTAACAAGTCAGACCAGGGCCCTGCGCCATAAAACTTATACCAATATGTATTGTTAAAATACTGTCCTGTGGCAATATCTACAATACTCCGAATAGATTAGCTGTTGACCAAGTAGGCCTATTGTTACACAAGTTGGATATTTACAGCAATTGACAAGGTTTTCTGAAACGTGGCCTTAGAGGAAGACCTCAGACTACTGGGTAAAGGCATTCCTCTTGGCAATGCACTATCGGACATGACGGGATACCGTGATGCTGATGCCAAAAGGTATTCAACCCGGAGTATTGTAGCCTTTGTAGGAGTGAGGTCAACATTAGTATTTATTTTATTAATTTGACTTTTGAGCATTGAAGTTCTAATTATCTTCTTAATGCCCATTCCCTACGAGTTTATGCAATCCCCATATACTTTGTACACAACCCACTCGGTTAATTGAATGTTTCAGGGACATGTCGAGTTCAAGATTAATACGTAACCCTTTTATAGTTAGGCAGCGGTAATACAATGGTAATCTGAAACATTCCCCGCTTTTTCTTACTAGTATGTTGCGCTTATGCCGTTGTTTTGGTTATGTTACAGAAACATGTCGAGTTCCGGACTACATTGCCACCATGACAGGAAACTGCACACGAAATTCAACTGTGGAAGATGGTACCCTGTGCAGCTATGCGTGCAACGTGGGATATACCTTGCAAGGCGACGAGCTAGCCTCATGTCAAGAGATGTCAACCTTTTCGTCAATGCCATCATGCCAAAGTAAGGGTTCGAAAGTATTAATTGTGTACCCTTTTAAAATGTTGACTTTTATTTATAATTGTTAAATTGTTAATCCTTCGTAAATGGTATTCCAAAAGAACCCCAGCCCTATAAACGTCCCATGTACACCACACAACGACCATTATGTCGCGGTGGTAGTCTGTCTGATGTTAGCTGAAATAGTCAAATTTCTGTTCAAAATATGAAATTCAAGTTGTTGGTATTTCCTAAAAATCAGCACAATAATTTGTCCCGACTTATTGGTCGTTTTGTGGTGTAAGGTCACATATGAAAGTGTTGCGTGTGGGTCGGTTAGATCACGTAACCAATATCACCAGGAATTGGGCGCTCATAGGGAATGGGGAGTTCCAGGCAAAAGTGATTACAGTATTTGTGAAACTTGTTGCGTAGACTTTCTCTTTTACCAACAAATTGATGGAAACCCTTTAAACCTCGAACTTATGTTTCTATTTGCATTATTGGGATAACAAAATCTGATTTGCATATTTCTGAAATAGGGGTTGGGGTCGTTTCCGATCGAGGTAATGAAGATGAGAGCTATTGCTTATTATACATGTTGAGTATTATGATGTGTTAAGAGTTCTAAACCGAACACAAAAAGTATTTAACTTCTGTTTAAAACTCCCATAATTAGCCTGGACATGTGGCGTAGCTACGAGGCGGGGGGCATGCGAGGTGGAGCTGTGCCCCCAACACTAAAAACACAAGGGAAAATTATATTTAAAAATGAAGAAACAATGATGCGTGCCCCCCAATCGTATCATTGTTTCTTCATTTTTAATATAATTTTCCCTTGTGTTTTTGGGTTACAACAAAATGTATTCATACTGGTCAGAAAAAGAAAAAAACACTCTTTCGATCCTGTGTTGTTTTTATCCCGCAGTTATAACATGCTCACTTCAGTATGACAACAGACTTTTGGACGCGAGTTTGCACGTCAGGATCCAGCGTAGAGTACGGTACTCTGTGTGAATTTGGATGCGCGATGAACAAATGAGGATTGAAGGGGATGCTGTACTCACGTGCCTATCATCCGCGACCTTCAATGGATCGGTTCCAACCTGTGTCGGTTGATTATAAACCGCCTTAGTGTCATGGTCATCTATAACAAAAATGCATGGAATAAGGTCTATTGATTAGTCCGTTCATACACACAATACAAGAAGAGAATCTTTTAAAAAGTAGATTTGTCATAGTAATAATAATAATAATGGCCAATTATCATAGCATATAGAGTGCAGTCATGTCTGTCACGATGTGACACTCAGGTGTACTTCAAACCCACACATGATATTGCAATTGCATTTAACACTAAGCATGCTAATTAGAGCCTACCTTATTATAGTGGGGTCACCCGCAATCATGCCAGAACCACTCACAAGACCGACCGACAGACCATAAATCATGGCTAAATACCATAATGTTATTTTCGTAATGCCTGGAAAAATTATCTTCCCATGGTTGACTTTATTCGTTTATAACCTCCAACGATCATAACAATTGTATATATTGATTTAATGTGAATATATACAATAATTAAGCTAATTTCAAGGAAATTGAAAATTGCACAATCAACAAGGGGATTGATTTTGTGTACATGTTAAAAGAAGTGTTGCAGAGAATATACGTACATGATTTGTTTTTAATTCCGTATAATTATTACATTTTTGGTACAATTCGTGGTTGAATGATTTGCATAACTATGATTCAAACTAATACATTGTAGGCGTATTCAATTACTAGTAATTTGATTAATTATACAAGGATTTTGTCTAAATTCAAGGCACTTATACTTGTATTCTTCTTTCTGCTTGCTTGGTTTCGGTACTACAGTTGATTGTTCCCAGAATCCCTGCATCAATGGAGGCAGCAGTGCAAACAATACGTGTATCTGTCCTGACAGATTCACTGGAATCAGATGCCACTTGTGTAAGAAAATATATATTTGTTATAACGATACCGAAAGTGAAAAGCGTATAAAGGGTTGGGGTGCTGGGTTCATATTTGGCTGCACCCCCCCCCCCCCCCCCCCCCCCCATCACACACACTACATACATAACAATTTGTTTAACACGATATCCGTTTTTCATGTCTTTCACTACTTTCTTAACCGATCAATAACCTATATTGGGACGGGGTACTTCCCTCTCCCGCATCCTCCTCCACGAATCGATTCATCTCCCCACAAACAACAGCATTAACAACAACACAACAACAACAACACAACAAACAAACACAAAATGAAGAGCTAAATGGTAACAACACCCAAAACTAACATTCTTAGTAAATGAAAGGTAACATATTTAGTATTCCATTCTATCAACAAGTTCAAAAAGTTCAAAAATATGTCTCCAGAAAAAAAATATATAATTGGAAAATGCATCACCATTCTAAAGCATGTGTTCATGGGTCTGCATTTACGAGACTACTTTGTCAGAGCGAACGAATCGCCCGGGATTCTATTGTCTCCAAACGTACGCGTTAATAGCATTGGCGCACACGCAAATGTTAGGCCCGTACGGAACCAGGAAATAGTAGTGGTTCCGTAAGTGGTGGAAATTAATTGCTTTGCTTATGAATTACACAACCCTTTGCAAAATGTTGGTATCTATGTCATATCACAAAACGGTACTAGAACATATAATTATGTGTTGTTCTTTGCCTGGTGGTCCTCTTTAATTCCAAAATGCGCTTAATCACTTTTTAACTTGGAGAAAAGCATGTTTCGTTGTCAAAGTTTGTACACACGCCTATGGGAATATGAAAATATAACGTTTCATATTTTGATATTGATTGTGTAATTTGTCCTAAAATTTAGATTTCTATAGATAGCTACGTAGCTTATCAACTTGTACTGATATCGTTAACTCATTTCTTTTTTTTTGTTATGGAAAGTGGTTTTATAGCGCCTTTTGGAATTAAGCTCGTCAAATAATGTGTGTACAATTACGCCACGAAGATCAAGACGCAAATCTCCACAGCTTTATTAGGTGCATCGTAACTTTTAAGAAAGGCTTCATACATTATACACAGGTTAAACAAATATGGGCCCCATATGGGCAAAACTGGCTGCCTGTGGGTACTATAAGGGCTGCCCATGTGGTATCCAGATGGCCAATATGGGGCCCATATGCCCATATGGTACCTATATTCCGTTTCACCGTGGGCCCCAGATGGGTTGATTTGTTTCGTATTGGGTTACATGTGGGCTGTGGACGTAGGGTCCATATAGAGCCAGATGAACAGTCTGGGTTCCCAGAAGTTCATCGGGAAACCATCTGTGTTGTATTTACGTATATTTTGGCCAAATATCTAGGAATCTAGGAGTAATTATTGCATGTTAACTCCCAATGGTAACAACTAAAAGCATAAGGAGCTTCAGCACATCCACTTCGCTCCGCTCATCCACTCTAAGTGCATAGCTGCTTATCCTTGAACAGAAGTGCGATTAGTTAAATTATGTACTAATTGCTGTGAGTCTAGTTTTGTGTAGGTTTCCCCAACCACGTTTTTGCTTTATGCCAGGAAAATTAATACAATACATAATTTTTACTTTCATTTGTTTGCAGTGAACTGCAATGTGAACCCGTGTGAAAATGGTGGTACATGCACCAACAATGCTTGTCTGTGTCCACGCTGGATATGAAGTAGTTTTCCTGCGAAAATGGTGAGCTTAATCGATGATCATTAACAAATATTCCATTGATCTGTTGATGGTAAATTTTCCATCATGCAACACTTTGAAACATTATATTTTTATTTTGTTGTTTGGTTATTGTTAGTGGGGCATTATTGTTTACGTTTCTTGATGGCTTTGTTCGAGATTACTACGAACATGGTGAGCTCACTGAATGATCTCAATGATACCAACAAATCCAAAGATTAGTCTGGTGTCAACACCACTTAATGTAAGGATGTCCAATTAAATGTTTTAATATTAGACTTGAAAAGGTACATTCAATTTACGCAGCACCTCCTACATAAGTGCAGAACAGGCGCGCCGGAAGCAGTTTTGGATTGGTGGTGGGGGTAGAGGGGGGGGTGGGGGGGGGGGGGGGCAAAGACCTAAAGGGGCTCACGTCTTAGTGTATGGGCTCATGCCCAACCACACTCACCCCAGACCATACGCAAGTTACAAAAACATACATTCACACACACACACACACACACACACACACCACACACACACACACACACACACACACACACACACACACACAACCACACCACACACACACACACACACGGAAAGCCCTCGGAGAGCTTACAACCGTTGAATGCAAACTGAGATCATCTGTTCGCGCGCGAAGCGCGCAGCGAAAACTCAAAAAGGATGTATAAATTAGTTTTTGAACGTTATAATTAACAAGTCTTAGCTCATACATTTTATTTTTTCTTTCTTTCCCACTCTTTTTTTCCCACTCTCTTCTCACTTCCCGGCGCCTATGGTGCGGAAGTGCATGTTGCGAACAAAAATTATACAAGTAATTCGAACACTGTTTCCGTTTATTTCACGCTCTTAGATATCAACGAATGCCAGTCCGTGAGTGGTGACCCATGTCACGAGACAATGATTTGTAGAAATTCCAGGGGTTCCTACAGGTGTGACTGCGAGGAGGGATATACCATGGCTCCTGATGGAATGAGCTGTGAAGGTAAGATACATTCTTAAATGTGAATTTTCAGCTAAACTTAGATTGTCATGTGTTGGGATGACAGGTGCACTGTTCGACATTGAATAGGCTTGTCTGTGCGCACCCCATAACACTGCGTTAGTATGAAAGTTGCACAGTGCGCAAGGCGTTCGCAAGATGACACCACACGTTTTAATTGATAGATTCGAAAAATCTTTTAGTAACTTCTTAGGAAATTAGAAGGATGAGAAGGAACATAACTTAACATCTTGTTTTCAATTGGACAAGAGATATAACGAGAGCGTTACGCATATTTAAAACTGTATAAGTGGGCGATCATTTCAATATTCTTGACAGTTTTGATATCTTCTATGAGCAGGATTTGATTTCAGGGTAAAAACAAGGTGAGAATCTTGGGTAACTATTTTGACGTTATGAAGTAATAAAGAAAATCGATTTTTGTGAAAACACTGGCAGTTACTAATAACCTGTGTATTTCTCAAAAATACCTCACTGCGTGTGATCGGTAAAAAAATAATATTCCACTGATTTCCCACTTGCCAAATTAATAAATTAGTCAGGTTTTCTTGATTTCATTTCAACAATGTTACCAAGGTAGTTTTTGTTATGAGAGTTATTATAGTGTAAGTTAAGATTATATGTGTGTATGATTATTATCAAACATATAGGAAACTGACCAGAGAGAATTGAATTATTCCCGAATCCCCACGAATGCAGGTCTTTGTCGGGAATCTAACCCGAGACCCGAGACCTTCGAATAGCTATACTATTACTTGTCTTTATAGCTATCAATTAGGTGTAACTATTGATAGTAAATTAACCTGGAAGGAACACATTGATGCCATTTGTACTAAAATCTCAAAAGGTATCGGTATTTTGAATAGATTTAAACATTTTCCTAAGAATATTTTAATTATGATTTATAATGCCATAGTATCTCCATATTTTAATTATTGCAATCTTGCCTGGGGATCTGCAACCAATTATGCAATGACTAGATTAATTCGGTTACAAAAAAGAGCCATTAGAATTATTTCACATGTCGATTATTTTGCTCATACTAAGCCTTTATTTTTAGAATTGAAATTATTAAACATTTTAGATATTTGCAAATATAATTTAGCAATATTTATGTATTTATGTTACAATAATTTTATACCCAAAGGTCTGTCATGTAAATTTTCTCTTAATAATGAGGTTCATGCACATAATACTCGAAGCTCTTCCAATTTTCATTTACCTCTAAGTAGATTAAATGTAGCAAAAAATCCATATATTTCAATGGCCCCAAACTTTGGAATGATTTACCCTGTGAAATTAAACTTAGTTCTTCAATTAATGTTTTTAAAAGGAAATATAAAATGTTTTTAATTGAAGAGTATTAATTTGATTCAAAATGTAGATATTTGCATTCGGTCGTGTATTGTTTTGTGTTTCTTTTTTTCGGTCTTGGTGTTTTTTAGGGTATTACATTCTTCCCCACATATTATTTGAAATATACATACCGGTGGTAGCGTTCATAAAGCAATAGCTTTCCTAGCTGCCTCCACATTTCTCATAATTAGTTTTGTTTGTATTCTAGTTATCTTGTAATTTCTGTATTAATGTCAATTGTAATTTTCGTTTTGTATTTTATATGTTTTTATGATTAATGAAATAAAGAACAATTCAAATTCAAAAAATTCAAATTACTGTAACCGATGTTCTGGCATTATAGACGTCTCGGGTTTGATTCCAACTGGCTCCCTCTAACCCTTATGTTAATGTCTGTAATTGTTGTATTTTATGAAAAGTTTATTGATTAATATACATCGCTTATCTCGTCTTACCTTTGTCCGCTTTTTGCCTCAGAGTCACCGACTGTGTATTGTACAAACATTTATTGTCGGAACGGAGGGGTATGTGACCAAGAGCTAACGGCCATCAGTTGTCGGTGTACTCCTGGATTCATCGGCTCCAGATGTCAACAAGGTGATATTGTCTACATCTTTTACATAATTATTTTAGACTATCATAGAATCATGCATGGCAAATACAAAGTTCAGGGGTATAACGTGGGGGCTTACCTACTGTGTATTGTGAGAGCAACTATACTGTCTGAATGGAGGGACAATGTGACCAAGAGCCAGCAGCCCTCAGTTGTCGATATACTGCTGGATTAATCTGCTCCAGATGCCAAATAAGTGAGATTAAGCAAACATGTTCACATGAACGGCTACATCATGGATATACATTACTGGCGTATGGGACAGTATTATTGCTCATAGGCGTATGAGGTGGGGGCATAGGGGCCGAGCGGCTCCCCCTCCCCCGAAAGTTTTGAAAATGGACATCATCGGGCAACACGACTAACACATTGGCCACAATTATGACAAGATGATGTTGATAATCAGACAAAATCGTGTATTTATTTGATTGTATTTGTATTATTTCCTTTTGTTTTTCTCTTTTTTGGGGGGTAGGGGGGGGGGGGGGGGGGGGCTAATCATATCACATATAATTTTCCGTTCAGCTATATAGAGTGGTCATCAAAAACCTATTTTTAGAATTTCCAAATGTGTACTTCATTTTCTGAAAGAGAATACAAAATAAAGTCGAAATGTTGAAAATCAATCGAATATGTTAAGTATTGGCTGACTTATGACCAACAGAATAAATATATTTCAATAGGAAATAACTGTTATTTTGCTCGGGTTCATAACGTTACGAACCAGAGCAAAATAGCAGTGATTTCTTATTGAAATCTATTTATTCCGATTGTCATATCTCAGCCAATACTTAACATATTCGATTGATTTTCACCTTTTGGGCCTTATGTTGTATGCTTTTTCGGAAAATAAAGTTCAAATGAAGAAATTCTAAAAATAAGATTTTTATGATGTCCATACTCTATTGGTGAATATCTTTTCGATTTGCTTGCCGGGTGAAAAACGGGAAGGATGCTATGATATTCGGACAAATGGCAAAACAGTGGCCATACGCGCAAAACCCTGGCATATTGCTTGATTGTCGATCGGCTTGAGATGTGCAAAATAGGAATAATATGGTATAAAAATGAATTGCATTTTCACTTTAATGCCACCAATACATTTGTTTCCAATGGTGTTCTTTCCATCCACATGCATGATTATTAATATTGGACTAACTACTTTTTTTGTGCTCTATTTGATGTTACATAGGGGGGAATTTGTGCCCACGAACAAAATACCATCAGCTGTTTTATTAATAAAATAGATGCATTGGCTCAAAGGTACTAATTAGATACAGCCTTTACACGCCAACGTTGAGTTCTTGTGCATGTAACTCTTTACGTCTCTACGTGTTTTGTATCATGAGGTCCCGATATTGGAATTAATTGAAGCCACGAGAAGTATGTACTTTAGCAAAAGGTAAAATAAATCCACATTGCTGCACTACCGATGATTATAACTTGGTATGTGGTCTGGAGCTTCTGTACTGCTGCTGTTGGGGCTGCCTTTGCTCCCCGGGGAATTGTGATGATGCACAAGCTTATGGTATGGGTTTATTTTTTTCGCAAGAGTTATAACGACCGAGGGACAATGATAATGCACCTTGGAATATAGAAGCTAAATATAATGACAATAGTGTTTAGTTTTGTAGTATGATTACTATCTCGTTTGTGTTGTTTTCCTTTGATATTAGATCAAACATGTGGAGGGAATGTTTGTACTGATGCAGAGTACTGCTTCAGGGGGCAGTGCCAGTGCCGTGAAGGAAACATAATTGATGGAGTATGTCAGGGTGAGATGATTATTAGTCCAGTCTGAACTGTGGATGTTTGTCTGTTTTGAGCGTGTTAATTTTGTTAAAACCAAATATTATGTCTCGTCAATATTGTACAAATATATAGGACTATGCTATAAACTTGATGAAGGCTCAGAAGTTGAGAATGTTGAGAAAACATACAAACAAAAACACAAAAACAACGGTACGGCATACTTTCCGAAATATTGGCCCGGAATATTTTTTCAGTAAAAGATGCCCTATCCTGTGAAACCAGTCATTCATTCCAAATATTTTGGGAAGCGTGCGGTTCTGTTTTTATTTGGCCACCCTGTTTAGGCACTCAATTTCACATTGTTTATCTTCATTTTCTCTCCGTATTAAAACATAACAAAACATCAGAATCCTGTCAGCCAGCCTGCGAAGATTTTGATAAGGAAGTCTGCGATGACGCCACTAGAACCTGTCAGTGTCGAAATGGCTACGAGAGACGACAGAAGGATGGGAAATGCAAGAAGGGTAAATAATATATGCCAAAATAAATTCAATCATTTGGAAGAGTGATGATAATGATGAGGTAACCTATGTTTTAAAGCTCTTATGTCCCATGAAATGATATTCAGCATTCGTGATAACGGTAAAACGGTTACTTTTTAGCAAATGTTATGTAGTTCTGAAAATAATTCTTAAAGCACTTTACAAATGACCTATTCAATTATTTACGAACGACCATCTATCTGAAATATTGTTGGCATTTACTATTGTACAGCTATTTCTAGCCTCAACACAAACACCTAAAATTAAAAAAACAGGACTGCATAACCGATAATCTATTCCTTGGGGAAAACATATTTTTCCACAATCTTTATGTTTGCGCACAAGTCCTGACAATTAGCAATGTTCTGACATGTAACGAGAAAAGGTTATGGACAATTTTAGATGGCCAATATTGGAAATTGCGCATGGGAGGGGGGGGGGGGGCATAATGGCCCAGCCCTTTATCAACTTAAAGGGATAGTTGAATTCTGGTATGGAGAGTACAGTTTTGGTGAAACTGAATTTTAGTAACCAAAACCTGCATCATTACATTACAAACTAATAGTTATAACTAGAAAGGAACACAAAATTACAAATGACGTAGTAACGATCATGTTATCATTCAAAAAGAGCCGTTAAAACCTAAGAGGGCGCTCTCTAAACACTCATAGGTTTCAACCATTTTGAATAAAATACTGTGCATGTGATGCTTTGTTGAAATAGTGATTAGATAGAGAAATAACCAACAACTATTTAAATACCTATTTTGTAACTTTTTGAAAAGAGGAAGCATTACAAATTGTTATATTTATGGATATTTCAGCCGTCTCTGAACCGATTTTGATCAAACAAAGATGATTTTATTATTTAAATATTATGCTCTTTCAAATTTTACACTCAGTTTTTCATTACCTCACAAACAAAATAAGTAGTCTAGCGCCCTCTCTACCAAAACTCAACTATCCCTTTAAGCTAGACTTAAAAAGCACATAAATAAAGTATCCAGTTAAACCGTTTCACACCTGTTGAATTTGCCTGGCCCTTTGATGGTTGTCCCGCACAGAGGAAGAAATATCAGTGGAAAACAATGTCAGAGGACAAATATGTCAGTATAACAAATGTCAGTGTGAAAAATGTGAGATTGTAAAGTAGATAGGTTGACAATTTACTGAACGGGCGTGTAAGAAAATACTTAGCCTGAACCAATGTTATATAGTTATGTAAGGTTATGCTTTTATATGTGACTGCTATAATGTTGGTGAAGCAACGATCTGCTCACGTTCTATTCATTTCTCAACCTCCTATATCAAACAATCAATCAGTCAATCAATCAATTATATTGATGAAGAGCCATGAAGGATTTAAATGCAAAAAATTATCACACATTTGTTACCAATTTGTGATAATTGTGAATAAAATATTGTTAACAAAATGGGAATAATAAACAAAATATGTTATTGTTAATATATTTTCAAAAATATACCATGCAACGCAATGAATTAAGTATTGAAAATGCATGATTTTGTGTTATATGAAGGTACCTTTATCCGTCTATAAAAAATGACAAATGCGTTTATTGGTTTTTGCATATAAACTCTTCATATATAATATATTACGTGCAATTAATAAACAAACAGAACTAGATTCACATATTGTTGTTGCAGTTGTTATTGTTTCTTGAAATTTTACCTCACGCAATTGCCATGTGATAGTGCAGCATGATTAATGAACTCCACATTATTATACAGACGGGATGAGACGAATATAACATTTCAGGGAGTTGTACTACTCCTAAAGCTATAGTTTAGTGTGTGAAACTGTCGATAAAAAATGGACGTCGGTATGATTATTTGCTATGACTCTGTGTGCATAATATAAGTAGGCATGCAGTAGTAAGGTTATATCAATTTGGCTTAGATGTCCGATTAATTATGATGGAAATGTGCGTGCACGTTTGCATGTTTTTTTTTTGGTAAAATGTGTGTAGACCTTCAATTATACACCAGGGCCCCGTTGCAGAAAGAGATACAATCGATTGTAAGTTCAGATTGATCGTAAGTCAGCAATCTACGCGTTTCAAGATGCGCAAATC